>JAJHSJ010001414.1:0-44756 GCA_021015155.1 Magnolia officinalis | reverse complement strand
AACATGTTGATGAATCCATGAATACCATTAGCCGTACCTAAGCTATGCGATGCAAAACATGAATGATGTAGGCCATACCAAGTCATGCGATGCGAGATGCAACTCAAGCATACGAATCCTCATCTAAGTCCACATATCAATACAACTTAACTCTGGAATATCATCGGGGTCTAGTACACTCCAACTAGATTGCTGCCCCATCGCCTGCAACAAGGTGAGTGGAAAAGACCTCACTATCCGCCTGCTCATATCGGACTCGGCTCGTCGATAGCAGACTCATTCCTCGAGCTGGTCAAACTCGGCTTAGCTTTGCCCCCTCCTCTTGGGCAGGTAAGGCCGTACCCCCTTCCAACCTACCACGACCCAGTGGAAAGTGCGACCTTCTGGTAATCGACACTCGGCGCTCACGCACCCACTCGGTCTAGACGTTGGAGTGACCTCCTGGTACCATAAGGGTTTAGGAACTTTCACTGAGTAATATTTATAGCAACCCATGTAGAACAAGATTTTCAGTATCCAACCCTGCCAACCACGATACGCCTGTGGAGGCTACGGCCCTGATGACACTAAGGCGTACAGTAACCATGTCACATAATGCAAGATGCATGAATCACGCAATCCAGTCATACAGCAAACATGTGTGTACAACGCGCTCGTGTGGGCAACTTCCCTTACCAGGCAGTCCATAACAATCTGCCCAATGACATGTGTTATGATCAACCACTCATCTCATCACAAGCATGTAGACGATGCATATGGACATGTATCATGATGCTATGCGGCCACATACTCATAATTGGAATCGAAGGTCGGAATCAATAATCAGAATAAAAAATCAAAATCGATAATCGGCCTATAAGCCGGGGCCCATATATGAACAGCTGATCAAACCATAATATAAAGATCGGCCCTCGGCCGTGGTTATATCAAATCCGATAGCACGAAACCATCCGCCTATGATGAATGGGGCCCACTTATCTGGGTTAACCCATGAAGAGAATGAGCCTAACAAGGCTTAAGGGAAGGTCACAATAAGGACATCTAACCATCATTTCCCGTCAAAGTGGATGTCAAACCATCATTGCTCCCAAGGCATGACTGCCAAGAACATCATCACATACATCATGGTGGAATCTCAATCACATGGGTCAAATCAATGGGCCGATTCAATTGGGCCGAATCGAATGGGCCGAATCAATTGGCCGAGTCAAATGGGCCAAATCAAATGGGCCGATTCAAATGGGTCACACCAATGGGCTTCATGTGTATCAATCGGGCCGCGCCAATGGGCCTCATGTATATCAAATCGGTCCCACCATTATGTATTTTTTAGATCTGACCTATTTATAAGTTAATATAGATGAAATGAAAACAAATATCAACTTAATTGGAAACTATTGTGGTTCTTAGGAGTTTGAACGGTGGATGTCACGGTCCACTATTTAAATGGTGGGGGTCCATTTGAACTTTAGATCTGACTCATCCTTTTTGCTAATGCCATGAAAATGATATCTCAACATGGTTGGACTGTTTGAATATAATGTATGCATCATAGTGGGCACCACCGTAGAAACAATGGACAGAGTAAATAAGACACATACAGCATGTGGGGCCTGCGGGCTTGCTGCTGTCAAGAGGAGCAGCCACATGGCTACTGTACGTGCAGCTTTCTGCACAGAAAAAGGCAGAGGTGGGTCCACGTAGGGCCCACCCTCATGCATATATTATATAATATAAATATTATGTCAATGTAACATACAGGCCCTTGGATGCCTGGGTCGTCACATACATCAAGGAGGGCCCCAAATGTGGGGTGTGTCCCACCGTCCAAAGACGGTGGACAGTTTGGATAGACACATGCACTGTGGTGTGGCCCACCTAAATGGATGGACAACGTGGGTGGGTCCCATGGACTCTACCGTCAGTCTACACTCCACTATTTGCCAACATGTACAAGGGAATCCATACCAAGACCTCAGCGTTGAAACGAGGTATCTTTCACTCACCCTACCATTTGAGCTATGGATCTGGGTCCCACTATTTGGACGGTCTGGATCTCATGTGGGACCCACAGAACTTGCTGGCGTCAATGACGCAGCGTCCTGCTGTTGGTCGTCCAACACATGGACGGCCTAGCTGAATTGGATGGACGATGTGTATATAACACACCCCATGATCAGACCCACTGTCCTAGGCCATGGATGGTGGGAATATACAACATATATTAAAGTGGGTCCCACGTTGCTGGTCATTACAGCAGCTCTAGCTCTACAGCTGTTGTACGCGTACAGTAGCCATCCACGTCCAAAACGGGTGAGTCCCACATGGGGCCCACACATGCAGCATATATATATAATAATATATATATATTATATATATAGTATATATAATATATATATATATATATATAAAATATTATATAATATTATTAATATTATATATTATAATATGTACATACCTTATATATACATATATTATATAATATGTATTATATCCAACGTCCAGCCATTGTCCAACAAGTTGGACGGTGTTGGACGATGCAACTATATCATGGTGGTCCCACGCAGTGGGCCTTAGAGTTGGATCAAGCCGATATTTATTTTTCCCTTTCATCTGGGCCTGTGTGACCATCCAGTCATGCGGACCCCGAATCAGGTTCAAAGTGGCCCGCTTGTTGGACGGCATGGATAAAATACACACATCATAGGTGGGCCATTGATCATAGGAAGAGAGAGAGAGAGAGAGAGAGAGAGAGAGAGAGAGAGAGAGAGAGAGAGGGACGTGTAGGGGAGGGACCCCGCCACTATTGGGCCTTCCCTTGAACAATACATACATCAAGTGGGTCCTACAACAAGTGGACCCTTAAATCACAAAAAAAAAAAAAAAAACAAGAATGAGGGTCCAAGATCACCCACTGTCCACTTCTTCTTACTCCCTTGGCTTCCTTTGCTCCTTCACTTCGATCCTAACGGAAGAGATGGAATTTTAATGGTTGAGATGGGAGATGAAAGGGTAGGAAGTGGGCCACACACAAAGCTCTCATTGGAGGTTAGAAAATTCTTGGACGTATGATCTTTTCTCTTGCTTGGGAAAGTGAGTTTGAGAAATGAGAGAGAGAGAGGGTTGTAGAGAGAGAGAGAGAGAGAGAGAGAGAGAGAGAGATGGGTGATGGATGTGGTGAGTGATGGGTGTGTAAGAAACTTTTGACTTTAGGGGTAGATGGTGTAAGAAAGGTATGAGGTGTGTAAGAACTTTGTAACTTATGGGGTTGCTTGGGGAAGGGTGTGAGGTGATGGTGTACTTGACATGTACTTGACCCTTAATGGGAATGATTGATGGATTGAGGTGACATATTGTCGAGATTCTCTTGACTTTTCTAATGCGTGGCGTTTTCCTCGAACTGAACGCGGGCCCACATCTCCTAGCCTGGGTATTGCCTCGGTGCTCAAGACACTGCATCGGAATCGCGGCGACGGCACGGTCGCAAAGGTACAAGTCTCGGGTTGAGTCGACTTGGATTGACGGGACTTAGCTTAGGATCGTGCGCAAACGTCGGATAAAGGTCGAAGGTTACCGAAATTCAACCGGAAAGATCGCGGAAGCCTACGGAACAGTACGGTCTAAGATATGGGTCTTATAGAGTACCTTGTAGTAGCCACTTGGTGATTGAAAGTGTCAAAAGGCAATCCGCGTCCCCTAGATGCATGGGTATCACCTGGACGTGGATTTCCTGTGAAAGCCTTTCATAAGAAGTTCCTACGTTGGGATGCTACGTTAGGCCTACCATGATCTTTCTGAAGAATCCACCAGTTCATCCATTTTTTCAAATCATTTTTAGAAATGATATAAAAAGTTAAGTGGATTTAAAACTAAAGGCATCCATACGAGAAGGAAAGTTGAAGAAAGAGTTTTCCAACGTTGAAACCTTACTGGGCTCCATCTTGATGTTTATATGCCATCCAAACTGTTTATAAGTTCATTCCCACTAGGATGAAGTGAAAACACAAAACTATTAGTCGTATACTATGTTTAAACAGTTGTCACTGAATCTCCATTGTTTCCTCTCGTAAAGCGCGATCGAGGTTTGGATCCACCTAATTTATGTTCTAATGTCCTAAAATGATCTAAAATAACAGATGGACAGTGTGGGTTTCTCATAAACATCATGGTGGGCCCCATGTAGCATCCTGTGTAGGACCTTCCTACAAAAGGCTTTCGCAGGAAATCCGTCTCCGGTACCTCCCCCATCAGGATGGAAGTGGATTGGTTGTTGTACCACACACCACCAATCTAGCTAGTGTGGGTACACCGAGTTGTACGAACAGTTCAAAGGATATCAATGTTACATAGTCCTACAATGATGTATTTATCATATCTACATCGTTCATTATCCATTGGGTGAGATCATTTTAGATCTTTCTCTCAAAAATGAGTTACTTCCAAGGTTCAAGTGCATCACACCACAAATACCAGTATGGCCAATGATTCTCATCATTAAAACATTTGTAGGTCCCACCATACGTTTACTTTCCATCCAATTTGTCCATCAAGTCACACAGACTTGTATAAGAGAGGAAAAAAAAAAACAAATATCATATTAATCCAAAATTTATGTGACCCCCAAATGGGTTTCAATGGTAGGCATTTAATCCCCCACTGCTTTTTATAGTGTGGTCCACTTAATTTTTGGATATGTCTTATTTTTTTGGCTCAAGTCTTACAACAAGCTCACCAAGTGGACAGACGGTTTGGATATAACTCATACCTTATGATGGGACCCACAGAACTTGGTGACATTAACACACTAGCCACATCAGTGGTGTGTGGCACACTAGCCATTCCACTTCCCATCAGGATTGGAAGCGGAATACATACTGAGCAACTAAGTACGCTTACCATACTGAGTAAACTCTATGGGGCCCACCATGATTTACCTATTTTATCCACTCCATCCATCCATTTTAGTAGATAAGATTGCATAGACATGGATGAATGTAAAATAGATATATCATCTTGAGCAAAAACTTCTTAGAGAAAATTTCAAAGGTGGACATTCAATTCACACTTTTTCTCTTGGTGTGCTCCACTTGAGCTTTGGATATGCTTTAATTTTGGGTTCAACCCATAAAATGAACTGGAAAAATGGATGAATAGTGTGGATAAACCACTTACATTCATGGTGGGCTGAAGACCCACGTGTGGAGACTTTTTAAATTAAGAGAGTCTTAGACAAAGACTCACTTTTTCCTTAAGTTCTTAGTTGCAGGCTACATCTGGAACATCTAAAGGATCCAAAGACAATTTGGTGCGTACAGAATGGTATGTGGTCTTACTCACAGGGGACCAAGACTCCCCCCCCCCCCCCCCCCCCCCCCCCCCCTCTGTGGTGTGTGTGTGTGTGTGTGTTGTGTGTGTGAGAGGAATGCTCACCCTCAGACCTTCTTACGTGGGCACCCATGCGCACCTTTGCACAAGTGTCATGTGAATAGAATTTGAACAGTCCACATGATGTGGCACCCCTTGAAACTCTATGGGCCCAATTTTCAGCCAAACCTAAAACTCTAGTGAGCCATAACAAAGAGAAATGCAAATCAAGGGAGGAAACTATTTACTTTTCCCATGGCCCACCAGAATTTTTTATCGGGCTGAAAGTTAGGCTAGTGAGGTTTCAAGGGGTGCAACATCATATGGACCATTCGGATTTTGTGCCCATGACACGTGTACAAAGGTGCACATGGGTGCTCACGTAAGAAGGTGCACATGTGAGCATTCTTGTGTATAAGAATGCTAGCCTGCACACCCGTTCTCATGAGAACTCGTGAGAACTTTTTCAGAACTCAACACATGTGATGTGGGCCCAAAATTGGAGCCGTCCATGTGATGTAGAACCCCATAAAACCCCACGACCCGACTTGCACTCTGATCCAAAACATTGGTGGGCCATGGAAAAAGGAAACAGTTTCCTCCCTTAATTTGTCTCTCTTTTTCCATGGCCCACCAAAGTTTTGGATCAAAGTGAAAGTTGGGTTGTGGGGGTTTCATGGGGTGATACATCACATGGATAGTTCAGAATTTGGGCCCACATCATGTATGATGAGTTTTGAAAATTTTCTCACGAGTTCTCGTGAGAATCAGTGTGCAGGTGAGTATTCCTCTCTTCTCTCTCTCTCTCTCTCTCTCTCTCTCTCTCTCTCTCTCTATATATATATATATATATATATATATATATATATATATATATATATATATATATATATATATGAGGCCGAGCTTGTGTTGGCCCACCGTGATGTGTGTTAAACATCATCACCGTGCATTTGATGGGTACCATTTAGGTTATGGGATATCCCAAAAATCAGTCGTATGTGGAATTCAGGTGGGCCATACCATCTAAAACCATGTGAAGACATGACTAAAACATATATATAAAAGCACTTGGTGGGGACCCTGAGTTTGGGATGAGGTTGAAACTTGGTCTGACCCCTAATCCAAGTGGGACACACATAATGGATGGGCTAGATTTGTGAATCGCATCTCGGTGAGCCCAATAAATGATTATGAATGTTTCAATCGGAGTGTAACCTGTCTCAACTATTATATGTGGCGTGGCCCACCCAAGTCATGGATTGACTGGAGTATTAAGCCTGTGACCCACCATGAAATGGTGCATCTAACTGATCAGATATATGTTCGACATACATCACAGTGGGGCGCACACAACTCGATATACACATACATACATAAATATACACACACACACACACACCACACAGAGAGAGAGAGAGAGAGAGAGAGAGAGAGAGAGAGAAATGGTTCTATGTCGTCGACCTCATGGGAACTTCCCATGAGGTCGAGTTGTGTGGGCCCCACCATGATGTGTGTTGAACATCAACACCGTGCATTTGATGGATCCCCTTTAAATTATGGGATATCCCAAAAATCAGCCGTATACAGAACTCAGGTGGGCCATACCATCTAAAATCATGTGAAGACGTGCCTAAAAAACTAAAAGCACTTGGTGAAGCCCACTTGAAATTTGGATGCATCTGAAACTTGATCTGACCCCTCATCCAAGTGGGACACATATAATGGATAGGCTGGATTTATAAACCACATCATGGTGGCCCAAACAAATGATTATGAATGTTTTAATGGGAGGGTAACCCCTCTCAACTTTTGTATGTGGTGTGGCCCACACAAGTCATGGATTGACTTAATTTTTAAGCCTGATGCCCACCATGGAATGGTGCATCTAACTGATGGGGTAGATGTTCGAAATGCATTACGATGGGGCCCAGACAGCTCAACCTCATGGTTAACATAACATTAATCGTTATACAGTTAGAAAATAATAACGATATTATTAATAGTGAAAGAAACTATTGACAAATCTGATTGGTGAAAAGAGGTGAAAATCCTCACCTAGATGGTTCGGTTCCGAACCGAGTTGACTCGGATGGCTTGGACTACCGCACACCCCTTCACTCTCTCTCTCTTCTTCTTCCTTTCTTTTCCTCCTTTTCTCCTATGACTGACAAATCCATCAGCCCAACCACAGCCCCGGTCTTGAGTCCTTAGCTGAGTTAACTCAGTGGTGAGTTGCATGCCTTGGACCCAACTCGAGTGGCAACAAGTCCTCCACTCACTCTCTCTCTTCTCCCTCTTTCAGTTTCTCCTCTTCCTTTCTTCCCTGTTGGAATATCCACCAAGCCTTCCATTCAAACGAGACAATATCTAGATCTGGCCAGACCCGGAATTTGGCCCGACTCAGCTCGAAACTTGGGCTGATTTGGCCCAGCGAGTCAGCTCAGCCCAAGCTGGTGCAAAACACACCACTCGAATCCCCCTGTTTTCTCTCTTCCTTCATATTCTCTCCTGCTTCTCTTCCTCATTCCTTTCTTTCCTCTCTATTTCTTTCCAGTTAGAAACATCCCACAGAGGACTCCAATCCAGCCAGCCTTAGTCCAGACTCAGCTCGGCCCAACCTCAGCTTGATTTGAACTACTGCCGCAACTGGCTGACACTCTCCCTCTCTCTGATTCTTTCTTCTTTCTTTCTTTATTTCTTTCTCCTTCTCTCTTTTCTCTACTAGAGCTACATAGAGCTCAGACTTAGTCGAGCAGCACCATTTCACGGTCGGAGGATGTCGAGGAAGGAGGTGCGGCTCCAATGGTGGATCAAAATGTGGCCCACCTTTCTTCAAAATGAGGCTGGTGGAGGGTCTAAAATTTCCATACAGTGCTTGTAGAAACTAGAAAATGAAGCTCCAGGTGCGTTTGGGTGGGGGGTTCGAAGGTAGGAAGAAACAACTATTTTCATTTGCTAGTTTTCTATGAAAACCAAAATCCATGTGAAGGGTCGTTGATTGGTTGAGATTATGCCACGTGGATGGCCAAGATTGGAGGAGAATAAAGCTCACGCCGATTGCCAACATGGCAGTTTTCATTTTTGGGAAAATGGTTTTCCATAGTCTAGATACACCTGGATTTGTGCCCACATACGTGCACGTCATCTCGTGAAATAACTAGGGTTTTGGTCAAGCCCATCGCCCGAGTCAGATGGACGGTTTGGATCGTTGAGATGGTCCCTCATGGTGGGCCATAGCACGTCCCAAACGGATGGCGTCCGTCTACTGTGAAAGAGAGGGAAAATCCCTCTTTTTGGAGGGATTTCGGGTCAAACCCAGTTTAATTGGAGGTGTAGTTCAGTGCACCGTTGGTGCTCTCGCACTGGTGTACACGCACACCAATGTGGGGCCCACCGTGATGTTTGGGAGAAATTCACACCATCCATTCACTCTAGGAGGCCCCCAAGAGGGGCCTTTGAACAAGGATCAGGCAGATGAGATGCCTAGGTGGGGCCCACAACTTGATTTGGGTCCTATTCATGGATTTCTCGCCGATCTGGTGGTTGGATCCGCTCCAATCTAACCATCAACGATCAAAAGGTCCTAGTGGATCATTTGTAAGACCAATACTCATTATTATCCACCCGATCATATTAATTTTAAATTTTAATTTAGATTTCCATTATTACTACCACTACCAAAAAAAGGGGCAAAGGGTACAGACCACGTTAGTTTTTTACTACGGATTTAAACTGTAGCTATACTTACTACAGATTTAATTCGTAGCTAAAAATGTGTCACACCATTAATGTTTAACGATGGTATAAGGGGCTCTATAGGGCCTAAAAAAATATGTTTGTTCTATTTAAGCCATCCATCTATTTTGAAATATTATTATAGGGCATGAAACCAAAAATCAGATAGATCGAATGCTAAAGTGGATCACACGGTAGGAAACATGGATATTAAATCACATGTGCTTCCTATGGTGTGGTCCACTTGGGCCTTTAGTATACTTTATTTTTGGGATTATGAACTAAAATATTTTAGTAATATTTGTCATGCCCCGAACTCGGAAACTGGGCTCATAAAATTCCCGATCGCCGAATCCGGCTCGACAGCCTCCGTAGTACCCCATTCTCGGCTCCCGGCACCCATATACCAGGTTCCGATCCTGGAATGCTACAAGGAGGATTTTTGATAATCAATTTGATTCGTAATGAGCATAACCATAAGCATAACCCATGAACAATAACCACAAGAACACCATCACAAAATCTACTATGATAAAAAACTTTGAGTACAAGGCGTATAAAAGGGGAAATACAAGATAGTGATAATAACAAAACTCCAGAAGCTCGGTGCACACTCCAACTGCAGCGAGACTACGGCTGCGTCCTGGCATCACCTGCACGTATCAATCATGCATAAGCTTATAGAAAGCTTAGAGGGTGGTGTAAGTGTGTGTGCAATATGAGCGTGCTCAAAATGTAAGGTCAGAGTAATGCGGAATCGTGCTGATGAGTACATAAATGCAACCAGCTGTACCAAGGCTATGTGGTGCAAGATATGAATGTTATCGGTCATGTCAAGACCATGTAATGCAAGATACAGCTCAAGCATGCCAATCCTCATCATATATCAGTACAGTTCTCATTCAGGATAATCACTGGAGTTTAGTACACTCCAAATGGCACTGCCACTCTCTTAGCCACACAGTCCAAGTGAGTATAAGAAACCTCACTATTCGCCTGGCCAATAGTCTGCCAATACCTATCCGACACGTCGATAGCGGATCCATTCACGAGCTGGTCAAACTCAGCCTAGTATTGTCCCTACCCTCGGGTGAGTAAGGCCACACCCCTTTCCAACCGACCATGACACAGTGGGAGATGCGGCCTCCTGGTATTCGGCCCTCATGTGCTCATATATCCACTCGTTCTCAACGTTGGAGTCATCCTCTAGTACCATCGAGTTTAGGAATTTTCACTCAGGGACATCTATGGCGCCCATATGCTAGAACCAAACATTTTCAGTATCCAATCCAGCCACCCACGATATGTCTGTGGAGGTTATGGCCCTGATGTCGTTATGGCATACAATAATCATGATCACATAAATGTAAGTGCATGAATCACCCTACCAAACATGCAACAATCCTGCGCGTACCACGCGCTCATGTAGGGCAACTCCGTCTATTAGGGAACCCATAAACAATCCGCCCAAAGGCATATGCTATGATCAACCACTCCTCATACCAAGCATACATATGATGCGTATGATCATGAATCATGTATTTATACTAAACATGTTATATAGTGATGGGCTCTGAGCAAAGTGAAGATGGGCCTAGACGGCCTACCCACTACAAGTATGGGCCTATCAGTGGGCCCTAGGAAGAGTGACAATGAGGACATTTAACCGACATCATCCTTACAATGTGGGCATCTAACCATCATTGTTCCCAAGACACTACCCGTTATTATATACGCCACGGAGGAATCACACATTGCAATGGACCTAATTGCACCCATTGGGCCTTAAGTACATCAATTGGCCGTATCATATGGGCCTTATATTCATCAAGTGGGCCGCATCCATGGGCCGCACCAATGGGCCTTACGTACATTGGAATGGGCCATAACCCATGGGCCTTGCATACATCACAATGGCCTCACAACATGGGCCTTATATATGTCAAAGTGGGCCTCAACAACGGGCCATCAATACATTAAGATGGGCCTCGTTACATGGCCTTGAAATAATCTCCAAAATGGTTGGACGGTTTGGATGAAACTTATGCATCATGGTAGGTCCCATACGGATGGAAGGCAGTGATAAATCACATACTTCATGGTGGAGGTCCACACTGATGAAAGGTGTGGACACAATACATACATATGTGGGTCCCATGTGGGGCCCACCATAATGTTTATTTTCCATCCAAACTGGGGCCCAACATAATGTTTATTTGCAATCCAACCTACTCATAAGGTCACGTTGACCTTAGGTAGGGCCCACTGTAACGTTTATTTGCCATTCAAACTGTTCATAAGAACACGTGGGCCAGGGCCCACCATAATGTTTATTTTCATCAAATCTGTTCATAAGGTCACGTGGACCTTGGGGGCCCATTGGAATGTGGTTCACAAATCTAGTCCACCCAATATGTGCGTCCCACTTGGCTGAGGGTTCGGACCAAGTTTAAGCCGTACCCAAATTCCAGGTTGGCCCCACCAAGTGATTTTATATGTTTTAGGCATGTCTTCACATGATTTTAGATGGTATGGCCCACCTGAGTTCCGTATATGGCTGATTTTTGGGATATCCCATAATTTAAAGGGGACGTGCCAAATGTAGGGTGTTGATGTTCGAAACGCATCATGGTGGGGCCCACGGCTGGGGTCGTGGGACCCAGCCCGTCCGTTCGTCTACCAGTACGTAGGCACTGCCTACATGCGTTCTGATAGCAGTAGCAGCAACGTTTCTGCTGTTTCATTATTTTTATTTTTTTTGAAACGTGTTTTTTCGTAATTTTTGGTAGGTGGGGCCCGCCTTAGGCAAATCCGGCCCAGTCATTGGTCCCTACGGCCCAATACCAACCTATCAAGCTCGATATTAGATAGTTTTTAGCGTACCGAAACATCAGGCGGTATTTCAATGGTGAAAATTGTATTATCCAAACTATGGCCTGCCAGGAAGTCAGATTGGCCTCAAATTTTGGCTCAACGCCTAAAATGGCCTAAAGAAAAGGATAGACGGCTTGGATTGAGTACATACATCAGGGAAGGGTCTGCATGAGTGGCCCACCATTTCCCCTTCTCTTTTAGCTCGTGTAACATCCCGGATTTTTGTCAACCTGGAATTAGACGTCCTTAGGCGATGGGTCAATCCTAACACAGGTTTAACTTCCCAAACGCTCAATTAAAGCCTCAAATCCCTTTTCAAACCATTTTCTTCACAAATCCCACCCTTCACTACCTTGTGCTTTCAATTTTTCAAAGCACTATCGCCCTAGACACTAACTTAAACTAGCTAAGTAGTAAAACTTGGATCACTTTATATACAAACTACAAAGGCCTAAGTACCATCTCAGACAGAAATCTTACAGGACTAAATCCTTTAGAAATTAGGCGAGATTTAGCTAGTGTTAAACTAGAGTGCCTATGAAATTAGCACCAATCACTTTAAATATGATCTGCAAGACCCAAAACTTGTAGATTCATTGACGCTAGGTTACCCTAAAATCTAGGATCAATCTCATTGCCCGGCTGCTCTCGGAAGCATCTCGAAACTCTGTATTGGATCTGGACCACACGTCGGAAGTCCGATTAACACGAAGTTAAGGACTTAGGACTGCCTCGCTGGGCTTGACAACCATCTCGGAAATCAAATCCAGATAATGTCCAAGCGCTATTCGCTTGAGCTCGGAGTGAAGAGTGTGAGAAATGTGAAATAATTTTAAAATAAAATATCTTGAATAGTAATCTGGCACCACTCACTTGCGGATCAGTATTAAGCAACCAGACCGTCAGAATCAGACCAAATTACACCCTCGGATCAGGAGAAATTTCATACACATTTACATGTACTCGGAATCTCCGATCGAGATCCGCTGACCGTTGAACTGAAACTGGTCCGCCACGCGTGATCTGGAAATCCCACTGAAATGAAAACTTAATAGAACGTAGATCCAGCGTTAGTGAACTTAAGTCCGACCTTTGGCTCAAGGAGGCCCGCTAGAAACCCTCTTTTGAGCTGAAACAATGCCGATTTGGTTATTATGTAAGTATACTTTGAACATAAGTCTATTTCGGTAAATTTTTAGGCTATATAAGGACCTTAAACTCTCTCTCATGGCAGCCATACGAATTTGAGATTGAGAGAGAGAAAAGAGAGAGAAAAGAGAGAGAGTGTGGGAGCAGTGGGAGAACTCCCTCCCACTTTTCCCTGCCACTATTCGGGCTCCACCGCCTGATTCTCATCGCTTTCTCAGCGTTTCCGGTGTCATTTCTAGGTAAGAAACCCTAACCCTAATTTGTTTTGGTGTTTTAAACAGTTGTAGGTTGTGAAATAGTTAACCTATTTCGTTCTATAGGTTGCCAAACTGTCGAATACGGAAGCTTAGCAAACCTATCGACTCCGTTACGATTCTACGACAAAAGGTGCGGACTTTAGGTGTATAGGTTATAGTTTTCAACACTTTCAATGTCAGATAATGATAGATTCATGATCTGCATGCAATTGCACATGTACAAAGTGCTGTCTGTTTTCTGTTTCGATTAAAGATGAAAAATATGGAATTGTACATACTCTAGGTATTTGTAGAAAGTACGGTATACGTATATTTTTGAAAATGTGCTTGACATGTTATTTGTTATATGGATATACGATATATGGATAAAATACTTATTTGGCAAAAGGATTCGCCTAAATACATGTTTACTTATATACACTATGTATGTGAAATTGCGTATTCTAGAAAATATTGTATACGTATAAATTTTGGAGATGTATTGTCACGCCCCAAACCCGGAAATCGGATTCACTGGAATCCCGATCGCCGAATCTGGTGCCGACAGCCTCCGTAGTACCCCATTCTCGGCTCCTAGCGTCCATATGCCAGATTCCGATCCTGGGATCCTACAAGGAGGATTTTTTTTTTCCAATGTACATTTAATTCAAAATGAGCATAACAACAAGATTACCCAATTCACAAAGGCAACATCATCATCATCACATATCCACTAATATAATCATTTGAGTACAATGCTAAAAGAGAAATACATAAATCGAAAATCAAGCTCCAGAAGACCGCTGCATACTCCAACTTGACACTGCTGCAACCTAACATCACCTGCACGCGTCTATCGTACATAAGCTTATAGAAAGCTTAGGGGGTGGTGTAAGTGTGTGCATAAGGTAAGTACCAAGTAAGCAATATCAGAGTAATCAGAGTAATCAGAGAAATCAGAGTAATCAGAGTAACCAAAGTAATCGGAGTAATCAGAGTAAGCGGAAATACTGGCAGTCCGTGAGTCATACAATGTCAGGGTATGCAATGCTATTCAGCTATACAAATGAGGAGTTAAAGAAAGCCAAATATCAGATGTTGAGGATACAATGTCAGAAATCATACAATATCGAAATAAGCGGAAATATACTGATAAGTCTATGAGTATCATCAGCCGTACCAAGGCTATGCGATGCAAGACATGAGTACTAACGGCTATATCAATGCAGAAACATGGCAACCCAAAATACTAAGTACTGCGGACGCGATGTAATATGCGGTGCGAATGAAATGACCATGCTGGAGTGAAGTCGGGATGATAGTACGTAGTATCGCAGGCTACGGGGTCCAGCACAATGGACTTCTATCCAAACCAGTCCCATACCTAAATTTGGATAGTCAGACTCAATGTGGTAAACTCCTAATCTCAGGTTAGTCGCGCGCCCAACTGAAATCCTGGCCATGCGAAAGCACACGTAACAATGGTTACGCACCATCAGCCCGAGTGGATAGTGAGTGAATGATGAATGAATATGCAATTGTTGCTCAATAAGTCCACATATCAGTACGGTTACTCTTTGGGAAATCACCGGGGTCTATTACACTCAAAACCAGATTGACACCCCATCGCGCGCAACAAGGTGAGTGGAAGAGACCTCACTATCCGCCTGCCAATATCGGGCCCGGCTCATCGATAGCGGACCCATTCCTCGAGCTGGTCAGACTCAGCCTAGCATTGCCCCCTCCTCTGGGCAGGTAAGGCCGTACCCCCTTCCAACCGACCACGACACAGTGGGAGACGCGGCCTAACGGTATATGGCCCTCATGCGCTCATGCATCCACTCGGTCTAGACGTTGGAGCAACCTCTGGAACCAAGAGGGTTTAGGGACTTTCACCCAGGGATATCTATAGCACCCCATGTAGAACAGATTTCGGTGTCCCATCTGGCCATCCACGAAATACCTGTGGAGGCTACGACCCTGATGTCGCTAGGGCGTACAATGCAAGATGCATGAGCCATACAATCCAGTCATGCATCAATCATGCGCATACCGTGCGCTCATGTGAGATAACCCTGCCTATCAGGAAGTCTCATAACAATTTGCCTAATGACATATGCAATGGTCAACCACATCTCATAACAAACATGCAGATGATGCGTATGGGCATGTATTATGATGCTATGCAGTCACATACTCATAATCGGTATCAATAACCGGTATCAATAATCGGCCTCGACAATGTGGACATTTAACCAACATTGCCCCCAAGGAATGGCTCACACAAAGCCAAACATATAATGGGCCCACGGCCTCACACAAAGACCTAATATACAACACAATGGGCCTTACTCAAGGGCCATATATACACCACGGGTGGGCCCTGCTCATGGGCTTTAAATACGTGACATGTGGACCCTACACATGGGTCTCGAATACATCAAATGGGCCATGCATCATGGGCCTAATACATATCACAATGGGCCTTGCCCATAGGCCACGAATACATCACAGTGGGTCGCATCTCACGGGTCTAATATACATCGCAATGGGCCGCTCCCACTGGCCTAATATACATCAAACATCAAGTCAGACCTCACCATATGGGCCGAAAATATATCTCAATGGGCCATGTCCCATGGGCCTCGAATATATCACAATGGGTCTCGACAATCGGAATCGGCCTCAACCATTGGAATCGTCACTTGGAATCGGCCTCGATACTCGGCGTCGACAATAGAAAACGGCAAATCGGTCACGACAATCGGAATCAGCAAATCCGTTATGTCAATCGGAACTCGGCAATCGGTCACGATAAACGGCCATGACAATCAGGATTGATCGATAATCAGAATCGGCAACTCGGTCACGACAATCGGGATCGATCGATAATCAGAGTTAACAAATCGGTCACGTCAATCAAAATCAGCAATCAACCACGATAATCGGGATCGATCGATAATCAGAATCGGCAAATCGGTCACGTCAATCGGAGTTGGTAATCGGTCATGACAATCGGAACCGATAGATAATCGGTCACCGATCGGAGTCAGTAATTGGTCACAACAATCGGAATCGGCCTCGGTACTCGGCCTCTGCGCAAGGCGGAATCCATGGATAGACAGCCGATGATGGACCAAGCAATATCAATGGGGCCCAATCGTTTGGGGTAACCCACTAGAGGATGACGAGAATGGGCCTAACCAGGCCTAAGGAAAGGTCACAATGAGGATATTTAACCATCATTGCCCATCAATGTGGACATTCAACCAACACTGCTCCCAAGAAGTGGCCTATATAGAGCAAAACATATAGTGGGCCCATGGCCTCAAACAAGGGCCTCATACAATTACCATGGGCCGCACCAACGGGCCTCATGTACATCAAGTGGGCCGTATCAATGGGCCGCACCAACGGGCCTAATATATATATCAAATGGGCCACACCAACGGGCCGCACCACATGGACCGGAAAGACATCACAATGGGCCGCAATAATGGGCCAATGCACATCACAATGGGCCACGACAAGTCTCAATGGGCCTTACATAAGGGTCTCACACATCAATCGGGCCTTTCCAAATGGGCCCCAAAATACATCATATCAGGCCCTATCAAATGGGCCACAACAACTACACCATTCATCCATCTATGGAGATTATTTTAGATCATTATCTAGACAATGAATCATATCAAAAGATCATTTGGATCATACCACAAATAACGGTGGTGAGTGATAAAAAGGTCAGTTGGACCACATCACAAGTAGCAGTGGAGAGGGTGATTTCCACTGTACAAAATTTTACATGGGGCCTCATAACATGTATTTTTCATCCAGTCTGTTCTCAAGGTCACAGGGACTAAACGGAGAGGAAACAATATCACATGGTCCAACGCTTTTGGAACCAAAGGATTTCAATGGTAGACGCTCAATCCCACTGTTTTGGCAGTGCGGTCCACTTGACACTAGATCTGTCTTGGTTTCAGTCTCCAGCCTTGAGCTAGCCCAATGGATGAACGGTTTAGATGTATCACATACACCAGCGGGCCCCACAGGATTGTTGGTGTCGTGGGGCCCATGGATGGGCAGTGTAGATGCAGCACATGCACCGAATGGTGGGGTGGCTAGCACGTCAGGTGGATGGACGGGTTGGATGAATAACATATATCAAGGTGAGGTCCACATACGTGGCCCACCATATAATTTAATCTGCTTTTATTATTATTATTATTATTATTATTATTATTATTATTATTATCATCTCAAGCCGTGAGACGCACTCATCAAATGCATAGACGGTTTGGATGTAATGCATATCTCATGGTGGGGTCCACACGTGTGGCCCACTAGGAAAATAGACGGACGGTCTGGATACATGTCCAGATGAATGGACGGTATAGATAAGACATATATATCATGGTGGGACCCTTCAAGCTTGGAGACGGTCGAAGAAATCAAGGTGGGCTCCACACAGCACCGTACAGAATACATATAATAGGGTGGCCCCACCATAAATGGTCAGATGGTATGTATATAATACATACGTCAGAGGTGGAAACCACCGTCCAAATGGACAATGTGGAATAACGGTACATCATGGTTGGGATTCCATGCAGCACACCATCAGTGTGGATGCAAAATACATATACCAAGGTGGGTCTCACTCCCACACGTGAGGTGGGCCATGGTCTGCCCAACTCAGGTAGACGGTAAGGATATAAAACACATACATTAAAGTGGTGGGATCCCACAAAGCTGGTGACGCCACTGCAGCAGCAGCGTCCAGCTGCTGGATTACTGGGCTGCTGGCCCAGCGTCCAGCAGATGGACGGGTGGATGTACACGCACATCGAAGTGGGTCCACCCAGTGGACGGTGTAGATGAGATCCATACATCATGGTGTGGTCCACGTAGTAGCCCACTACAACATATATCATATAATATATTATAATATCAATATAATATATTGTAATATCATTATATTATATTATAACATGGCATATAAAGAAAACCCATCGTCCAGAGACCCCTGGATGCTCTGGACGGTGCTGATCAAATGCACGGGATCATGGCGGGGTGCATGAACCAGATCAAACAGATGGACGGCGTGGGTTAATACATTCATCAAAGGTG
Source organism: Magnolia officinalis (assembly GCA_021015155.1). Classification (NCBI taxonomy): domain Eukaryota; kingdom Viridiplantae; phylum Streptophyta; class Magnoliopsida; order Magnoliales; family Magnoliaceae; genus Magnolia; species Magnolia officinalis. The sequence continues at coordinate 26,262 of JAJHSJ010001414.1, read as the reverse complement.
GGCCACACATGTCCAGATGGCCGGTATGGATGTAACACATACATCACAATGGCTACTCAGAGCTCCTGCCCGTCCCAGCTGCAAATGGATGGACGGTTGGCCTGTAACACAAATCTCAAGGTGGGCCCCACCCGATGGATGGTACCGGTAAAACCCATACATCATTGTGGTTCCAGATGGGACCCACCAGATTTAACGGCGTGGATAATGACATACCTCATGGTGGGCAGCGTGGATGAAATGCAGACATCATGGTGGCTCCCACGTCCACCACATTTGGACAGTACAGGTGAAACATATACATTACGGTGGCCAGAACGTGTGGCCCACCAGCTGCTTGAATCAAGCCGACATTTGTGTTTACTCCAACATCCAAACTTGCTGGAACGGTGGACAACAACATAAATCAGGGTGGGGTTTCCACTCCATCGTCCATATGATGGACGGAGTGGATAGTATCATGCATTAAGGTGGGCAATTAGATGGAAAAGCAAGAGATAGAGAGAGAGAATTCGATGAGATGGAGGGAAAACGGATGGAGGAGGGGCCCGCCACTATGGGCCCCTCAATGCAATGCATACATCAAGATGGGTCCCACCACATGTGGGCCCTAAATCAAAACAACGAGATGATGAGCACCCACCTTAATCTTCTTGGTCCTCCACTTCCATCAACGCATCCTAAAGCTCCGAGGGACGCATTTCAACGGTGGAGATGATCATTGGAGGGTGGAGATGAGAGGTAGGAAGGTGGGCCACACTTGCTCTCTCATGGGAGCCATGGACGATTGCTCCATGGGAGTTGCTTGCTTGGAGAATGAAAGTTTGAAAATGAGAGAGAGAGAGAGAGAGAGAGAGAGAGAGATGGGTGATGTGAGGTGAAAAGGTGAGTGATGTGTGTACTTGGGTGTAAGAGAGATGTTGACTTTGGGGTTGCTTGGGGATGGGGTTGTACTTGACATATGAGGTGATGTGTACTTGACCTTTGATAGGATTGATGGATTGATGGATGTGACATTCGGTAGAGATTCTGTTAGGTTTTGCAACGCGCGGCGTTTTCCTCGAACTGAACGCGGGTTCACATCTCCTGGCCTGGGTATCGCCTCGGCGCGCGAGTCGCGGCATCGGAACCGCGACGACGGCGCGGTCGCTAAGGTATCAGTCTTAGGTTGAGTCGACTCGGGTTGACGGCATGTGAATCAGGGTCGCGCGCAACGCCGGTTAAGGGTCGAAGGTTGCCGAAATTCGACCGGGAAGACCGCGAAAGCCTATGGAACGGTACGGTCTAGGATACGGGTCTTACATGTATTTATCATGATTATTTGCTATAGTAATATATTATACATGGATAAAATACTCGCTTGACTAAAGGGTAGCCCTAATACATGTTTTGCTAACATGCACCATGTATGTTGTAATAGTGTATTCTAAGTGTTTATGAAAATGACTGAATGAGTATAGAATTCTCATTCGTGCTCGCCATGACTATTTGTCATGGATTCGTGATTGTTGTATTGGCGATACCCCCTTGACGAAAGGATTTGCCCTAAATCACGCCACGACCAATATATACTATATATGCTAAAATGTGTGGCCCAAGTGTTTGTGGAAATGACTGAATGAATATGGAACTTGGATTCCTACTTTCCATGACTATCCGTCTTGGGTGTACGCGTGTTATGATTGGGGCAACTCCCTAGTGAAAGGATTTGGCCTAATACCTATGTGATCGACATATGTCATGTATGTTGATGTATGTTTGTTTAAGTGTTTCTTGAAATGTCTGAATGAGTAGTAGTTAGCAAATTGTAATGTATAAGGGTGTTGAGATATGATTCTCAACCTCTTTTAACTATGTGTATGATCTCCTTGGATAGTTGTGTGATTAGGAATTGAACATGTACAAACTCATGCTTGTGTTGTGATTCATAACATGCTCAATTGCTTTATGATTTTAACTATGTAATGCATGTTTAAATTTATATTTACGTTGCATAATCCGTCATGGGTGATGGGGGAGCGGAGCAACGAGTGCGTGCAACAGCCCTGGCAGCCCTAAACGGATAATACCAGACCTTGATTGTATGAGTTGAATCTTGATCCACTACTGCTTTATCTATCTGCACTTTATTGTGTTTGGGGCTATGATTATAGTCCAGACAATCGGTACCAGAATTGTATTCGTGGCTGTGATTCATTTGCCACGTGAGATGTGTTCGACGAACCTGAGTCGTACTTCGGTTGACGATAGTGGTTGGCCACGCGAAGTGCTTATGCACTTCATGTCGTTCAACTTGTTGTGCGCTCGAGCTAGCCGAGCTCGTCACGTAACTCGATTTGTCTAATATATGTTCATCATGTTTGGTCGCCTCTGCTTGAACCTAGGCTACCAAACTTACCAGTGAAATCCCTTTTAACCATGGTACCTCGATCTGCTAAGACTCATGAGCCGGGCATGGTGGTATGGGACACCGTGGTCGAGCTGTCGGCCTACGCTGGGGCCACGTACCTCCCCGTAGTGACCATTGAGCAACCCAAACTCGTGAGCCGAATACGGTAGTATGAGAATCTGTATTCGAGCTGTCGATACTTACGGCGAGAGCCGAGTACGGTGAGACCTGTACTCGTGCTGATGGGCGACGAGTCCTCTGTAGTATCTTCGAGTATACTCCAAGGTCTGTGATTGGCGACGAGTCCTTCACAGCAACTAGAGTATGAGTTGAGCCGAGTACGGTGAGACCTGTATTCGAGCTAACGGCTAGCGATTGAGGCGAGTACGGTGAGACCTGTACTTGAGCTGACGGTCAGCAATTGAGCCCATACGGTGAGATCTGTATTCGTGCTGACGGGTGACGAGCCCTTTGTGATGCCTTCGCTATGCCTCTCAAACCATAATATCGTATGAGATTAACTAGGATTGATGACCCTAGAATGGATCATGTTGGGAATGATACAAGGGAGGTACCTTAGTTTCCCAATACTACTGTTTGAAATGGACTAATAATAACTCGGTAATCATGCTCATCATCGCACCGCATGTGCCTAGTAGATGTGGAGCACTGAAGGAGGTATGCATTCGCGAACGTAAGATGATATCGCATGAGGGTGGTTTGGCAAGGGCATACATCATCATGTCATTTCATACTTGCATTTAATAAGAGTAGTTAAACTTATTTGATTGTACTGCTTTATCATTACTGCTTGATTGAATTAATAACATGTTAACCTATGCTTTACTGTTCCACTGAGTTGATCACTCACTCCCACGTTACGGGACGGTGTTGTACACACCAACCAGATTTGTTGAGTTTCAGGTAATGGCGATGCTTGTGAAGCAGAGCCGGACTACTTCTATGATGTTGAGGAGGAGTTCTCGTACATGTAATCTCTGACAGGTCTATGAAGACCTGGTATTATATTGACGGGGCTACGGTACTTGGGATAGGAGACATTACACTTCCCCACATTTGGTATATTTTAGAACTTACTTGTAATTATTTAACCTGGTAATGTTATCACACTCTGGAGACTCATCATAGTTTATATATTTTATCTATTTATCACAGTCTTCCGCTTGCAAATTTAACTGTCTCTGGAGTATGATATGCTGTTTTGGCTTAATCTCACTCATGTTCAATGCATGAATACAGTCAACATTCAATCATCATTCATTTTGTTGCATAAGTGATGTTCTGGAACTCGGGAGTTGAGTTTATGCTCGACCCCCGATTTTCAGGGTGTTACAGCTCGTTAGTACACTCTCATGTCAGTACACACGCTTCATGTTAGCCACGCCCGTACAGCCTCTAGAGACGCTGGACGGCATGGAGAAACTCAAGCATTGTGGTGGGTCCCACATGGTCATGGCCCATCCATCAAGGTGGGTCCCACATGAACGTGGCCCACCTGATATTTATGTTTTCCTTCATCTTGGCCCGCTAATGGGCTGGATGGCGTAGATCCATCACATTCATCCAATGGGTCCCACATGAAATACATGATTCATGGTGGGCGTCACTCACCCTTCATCATCATCACCATTCAAAGAGAGAGAGAGAGAGAGAGAGAGAGAGAGAGAGAGAGACGATGATAGAGGGACCCCGCCACTATGGGCCCCTCATGGATACATCACATACATCAAAATGGGTCCCACCAACAAGTGGGCCCTCAAATCATTAAATCAACCGTAGAAACTCAAGATCACCCACCTCTAAGCCTTCTCCTTTCTCCCTTGGTCTTCTAGGCTCCTTATCTTCACTTTTAACGGTGGATGATGGACTTTTTATGGTGGGGATGAGAGATGAGAAGGTGGGCCACACTTGTGGTTTGAGAAAGCTTGGGAAGATTGCTTAGGAAGGCTTGGACGTATGGAGCTTTGTTGCTTGGGAGAGAGTTTTTGAGAGAAATGGAGAATTAATGGATGAAAGGGATAGGTGGAATGGTGGGTGTAAGGAGAGGTGATGGGAGGTATGACTTTAGTTGAAAATGGAGTAAAAGAGGGATGGTGAGGGGAGAGAGAGAGTTGACTTGTGGAAAAGAGGGATAGGTTGTTGTACTTGAGTATGGTTGTACTTGACTTGTACTTGACATTGATTGATTAATTGATTGATGGGACATGTCATAGAGATTCCCTTAAAGTTTACATCGTGCGGCGTTTCTTCCGAATGAACTCAGACCCACAACTTCTAGCCTGGGTATCGGTCGGTGTGCGAGTCACGGCATTGGAACCGCGGCGACGACGCGGTCGCCAAGGTATAGGTTTCGGTTTGAGCCAACTTCGGTATGCGAGACTCGGCTTAGGATCGCGCGCAAACGTCGGAAACGGGTCGAGGATTGCCGGAATTCGACCGAAAGGATCGCGGAAGCGTACGGAATGGTACGGACTAGGGTACAGGTCTTACAATATTAATGGATGGAATGGATTGAGTAAATACATCATGATGGGCCCCACGAAGCCCCCGAAAGGACCGTCCATGGCCGTATGCCCAAAATTGGGCGCATGGGCCCAAATCTCCCCCCCCCCCATTTCTCTCTCTCTCTCTCTCAGCGTTGAAAAGTCGGTTACCTCCCCACCATAGCAAACCCATCAAAAATGATTGAAACTTCCTCCATATCTCTCCAAACCCTAACCCTAAAAATCCAATTTCAAGATTTCAAAATCCAAATTGATTCTAATCGCAGTCTTTCCCGCACACATTTTCGTTACTCTCTCTCTCCAAATTCCCATGGAATCGAATTGGAACTCCCTCAGCTCCGATCTCACAGAGCTGATCCTCTCCTATCTTCTGATTCAAACCATCATTGTCGCCTTGGCCGTCTTCAAGCCCTGGTGGTCCGTTGTCACCCAATCTTCCTTCTTGACCCGCGTCTCCCCCACTAAGAAACCCTAGTTCTTCATCTGCGGCCAGAACAACATCTTTGCCAAGAACATTCAAGCATTCGGTTTCGATCCCGAATCAAATGAATGGATCTGATTGTCGACCACTCTCTTTCCCCTGCGGCCCGCCTAGGAAGAATCCTTCATCGGCTCCGGCGACTTCTTTTTCACAACCACTTCCTCCACCTCCTCCAAATTCAACTACGCCCCTGTTCTCAAAGGCAGATCCTCTTGTTCTCAAAGGTAGATCCTCTCTCTCTCTCTCTCACTCCATTCCTTATTTATTCTCTCATCTTCCTCCCTCTCTCTCTCTTCGTTCCCCAATCCCCTCTCTCTTTCTCTCTGTTTCCACCGTCAGCGCCCTCGCCATCTCCCTCTCCCTCTCTCGCGGTCCCTCGTTGTCTTCCTCTCCCTCTCTCGAGCTCCAGTGCCTTCACACCTCCTTCAACACCACCGGATCTTCAGCAGCGCTGCCTCCACCGGTTCTCCCTCGCCCTCACTCCCCCTAACATTGAGGCTTCTTCCTCTTCAAAGGTTCTCTTTCCCTTACATTTCTAGGGTTTTGTTGATTTTCTTGTTACTGTGACTTGAATTTGAGATTAAATGTTTTATTTAATTATTATGTAAAAGCTTGCATTTAGGATGTGTCAGATCCATAAGACCATATCTCATTCCAAGTGATGCAATTGATAGGCAGTCAGATCTTGGTAGGATAGGGTTGGATCACCATACCAAGGGCCTAATTTGTAGAATACCCCATCAGGAGTAGGGAACATAAGATCAACGGTCTGGATCACCATACTAGGGGCCTAATTTGTAGAAATGGGTTGACTGAAGCATAGGCATTGAAATCAGGCCCAAGCCTTTCCAATAGTGGGCCATGCCAAAATCCTAATGGGTCAACTGTCCCTACCCGTTTTATCGGTCAAACTGTAACTCATGTCCATGCCCATCAAGGTTTTAAGACTAAGTTGAGTGTCTTTGTGTGCATTCTTTTATTTGGGGCTGACCTTAACTCATGCTCCTAACCAACATTGCTCAGTCACTGAATGTGGATGGTCCATCTGGTGGGCCACACTATTGATGAGTTATGGCAGAAAAAAAAAAGCATGCCTAGCCATCAAGCACACAGACACTGAAAATAGAAAATGTAGGATTCATCATTTTCATATTTCACTTGTTTCGTGGGCCACTCCTGATAGTCCCACTAGATGAACCATCTAGATTCATTGACCCTACTCCAATGTAGAATTTGAAATGGTGATTGACTAGGAAGATCTTATTGTTATTTCATTTAGAGCCATGCTAATCAACCATACACATGGAAAAAGTGGGCCATGTACACACTGATTGGGCCACCCAACAAAAGCAAAGTTTGGTAATGATATTTTGGGCAATAAGGAATCCACCATTGATCCGTTGGCATATGAATTAGATATCATGTCATGAAGTGGGCCCATTTCACGTTTGTTGGCTGTTGCTGAACAGGGGGAACATTTGGATGCTGACACGAAATTGTTGAGGCTGTTGTGGCACGAAAGGGCCCTCTGTCAATGGTCAATCTACTGTTCAACTCCAAACAAGGTATGACTATGTGGCATCATTTGTTTTATTAATATGTACTCTCCTAAAGTAGATGAAATTACTTTTATATTTTAGACCTTTAGTCATTTTGTTTTAATGAAGTATTTTCACCTTATCTTATGTGGCAGCTATTGATTGTTGTGCATTCAGTGAATGCTTTCTTTCTGGATAGTATTTTCAATTGGATCACCCTATACCATCAATTGGATCAAGTGAGATTCTGTTGAGTGCCAAGGAGAACATGAAGAGGCCCAAAGGTAGTTAGTTAGATTGGATGTCATTCACAAATCAAAATGGGCCCACATGTAGAATTGTAGGTCAAACTCAATCTAAAAAGCTTTATATATAGTGGATCAGCCTACTTGCCTACTTTTAATGAATGGTGCAAAGCACACATGCTAGATTAGCACTTTTGTTTATTGCTTTTTCTATCCATCCTCGATGTTCTTTTTATTGTTTTTTTTCTCTCACTTTCTAGCCTGTTTCCAATGATGTGTATGATTTTTAATGTTTTTTTAAAATTTTTAATTGAAGGTCATTAATGAAGCTCTCATATGTGGGAACATAGTCAAGTTTGTGCACCGAAAGGCCCTTAAGGATGTCAGATTTAAAGGTACACCATCCACCTATGGTGGACCTTTTGTTGTATATATGTTTATAGAATCATGCATGTAAGAGCACATTTATTATAATGTTCCCACAATCTGTATTAAGAAACTCAATTTATGTGGTCCAAATTAATTTTGAATTATATAAAGAGAAGATAAGAGGAGAATTAGAGGCTTGAATGGAACCTTGAACAACAATTGGTAAGTCGGTTCCCTCTACTAAAGTGAAGGAACTATTATAACCAGATATTGGAAAGAGTTCAACTTAGGGAATATTTGGATTGTTAATGACATCAAGAAGCTTTCATTGGTGAATCTTACATATATCTTCTTGGCTAGAAATAAGAAAACTCAACTGTTAGGATTGCTGGTTTTTTGTTTGGTGCGTTGTCCTCTTGTTTGTTTGTTTCTTGCAGAGGTTAATTGCCCTCAAACATGTTTATTATGTTTGAAGACACTTCTAGTTGTGGAAGAAATTTTACATGTGCTTTTAGCAACATGAAAGCTACAATTTGTACCGTGCCCAGGGCAACAAGCAACAAAATTAGTGTATAAAAGATCCTAAACACATTAGTGCTAGTTAGGGGAGCGTATAGAAGTCTATTATGCATTTGCTCTAATATAGAAGTGCCATAATGTCATTGTATTTGTTTTCTTTTAGTAGTGGTGTAGTTGTATTGATCTAAGAGGTCTCACTGTCTATGGCTCTTTGGTTTTCTAGTGCTTGATTTGTCCTAGTGATTAATGTAACCTTCTTCCATTTTGAACTTAATAAGGCTTCCTACTGTTCATAGAGCTCTGCAAATTTTCTTACTACTCTACATGTACACACAACCCTGCTAGTGCACTCGTTTTCTTTTGTGCATAAATGCTTAAATTACATGCAGTCCCTTGTGCTAACATTTCCCTCTTTTGGAAATTATAAAATCATAGCTGTAACTACAGTATCTGATGGAGACCTTAAATTCAACAGAGCCTCATTACATCAGTGTGTCAAGCCAAACATTGTCCTCAAGCCTGCTAGTTTTAAGAATGCCAACATTATCCAACAACTATGTTGTGGTGTAAGTACACAATGGAAAACATCATTATTGCCTTTGTCATTCTTCATTAACTTTCACATGGAGCTGTTCAAATTCAGTTGTTATTTACATGTAATATTTTGTACCAAACTTTCATACTCTCAGGGTGTTCTTGAGGCAATTAGGATCAACTGTGCTGGATATCCTACCAGACGAACATTCTATGAGTTTCTTCACTATTTTGGTCTACTTGCTCCAAAAGTTTTGGAAGCAAAGTAAGTCATTGTTTACGTTTTTATGCTCAGCAATGAAGTCAGTTGTATGGTTTCAAGTTTGTTAGTCTATATCTATCGTGGATGTTAAAAGATTGATTTAAAGTAGATATTGATGCTGCTTCATGTGAATTTTACATTCCTGTACAGCTATGATGAGAAGATTGCATGCCAAAAGATTCTTGACAAAAAAGGGTTGAAAGGCTATCAAGTAATTCCAACATTTTCTCAAAATTCATAGTGCTGCTGCTGGTGCAACTCAATGCCTTTCATTACATTTTTCAGTGATTTCTGATGGCATCTGTTGGTAGTCTTGTATCCGTATGTTTATCATCATCATTATCATCTACTGCTGATGCAACTCTATGCCTTTCATTACATTTTTCAGTGGTTTCTGATGGCATTTGTTAGAAGTAATCTTGTATCCGTATGTTTATCATCGTCATTATCATCAAGCCTTATCCTAACTAATTAGGGTTGACTAAACAAATTCTTTTCTTACTACCTCCACATATGTCCATTTAGGTCATCCTCCTGCTCATTCATATCCTTTAACTTTAACCAACTCACACCTAGCTTATGCAATTCTTGGTCTCTGATATACATGACCAAACCATTGACGTCTACTTTCCCTCATCTCATAAGTTCCTTCGAACGCGTTCATTTATAATTAGCTCCTTCATTTGCCACTCATCCATCTCCTTTCCTCAATTTCAGTTACACTTGTTATCCTTTTGTGCATAATTTGTCAAAATTTTCAATGCTTTCTATCAAGCTCAATGTGTTTATCTTCAATATCTTGCTTCAATTTTCTAGAAGAAAAAAATGCTTGTAATTTCTCTTGCAACTGGGAAATATGTAATTAATCTTTTTTTTTTCTTTTTCTTTTTGTAATTGGCTGGTCTTGACAGATAGGGAAGACAAAGGTCTTCTTGAGAGCTGGCTAGATGGCAGAGTTGGATGCACGCAAAGCATAAGTTTTGGGTCATGCGGCTAGAGCTATTCAAAGACAAATCTGTACTCATATTGCTCTCAAGGAGTTCATCATGTTACGCAAGGCTGCCATTTATTTGCAATCCCGTTGGAGAGGTACTTCATTACAGTTAAAAGAATATTGCATTTGGATTCTTGTTGACATGGACATTCTGAAAATTATATGGTGAATCTTTCGGTCGTTAAGTGGTTTGATCCAGGGGATGACAAATTTGAATTCAATTCAGATACTATCTCTTTGATGTGTTATAGTGATATGGTTATTTGAATTTTGGCACGTGCAAAACCCACCTAGTTGTAGCCCTTTCTGAACTCATGTATCAAAGTTATGATTTCGAATCCACTTTGTTCCATAGAGACTAAGTGAAGTATTGTTTATTTAGAAATGTGAATGTAGGATGCATTGTATGATTTGATTTCTATTTGTAATAAATGCATCATTTTTTTTCCTGATTGCATTTTATGTACTATTCCTATCAGCATTAATTGTATTAGCTTAGATGAGTTGATCAATCACAGCAGATTCTTGCAATGTTAACAGGCACCATTGATATAATTTTCTTTTATTTTAAAATTAACTATAGATATTAGTCGTAGCTCTTGTTCTGAAAACCGTAGTTATTGATAACTTCAGGATATTGCTACGGATTTCATTCCACTTTTAGCTACAGCTAGTATCCGTAGCTGTATGTACATTTCGCTACAGATAGTATAGCTATGAATTCTATCCGTAGCTATTGATATCTATTGCTACGGATTTATCCGTATCTATAGGTTTTTAACCTTTAGCTACACCACCAATTGCTACGGTCGTGCTACGGTCTATAATCGTAGCAATAGCTCTTTAGATATGATTTTTATCCGTAGTTATAACGCCCCGAAAATCGGGGGTCAAGCAAAGCTCAACTCTCGAGATTCAACACATCACTTATGCAATATAGATAATGATGTTTAAATGTTGTCCATATTAGTGCATTAAACATGAGTGGGATTACACTAAAACGGCATATCATATTCTAGAGTTAATGTAATTAAGCAAGCGGAAGACTGAGATAGGTATATAATGTATATGTACGGGTTTCATAACCTCCAGAGTATGATCATGTAGCCGGGCTGAATATATACATATTTTATTTCAAAATACACAAAATATCAAAATGTAAATGTTCAACTAATCCACTATCCCTGTAATTCCATCGAAGCAGCGCGAGGTCTACATAAACCCACCTAAGAGCTACATGTAGGAGAACTCCTCTTCCTCGTCAATGAAATCTGGCTCTGTCACGAAAGCCTCATCATAACCTGCATCTAAATCAGAGTCTACTTGGTGTTTTAAAACACCGTCCCAGAGTGGGAGTGAGTGATCAACTCAGTGGTACTATAATGCAAAGGTTAACATGTTATCAATTCAATCAAGCAGTACATCAATCACTTCCTAATTACTCTTGTTAATGCAGGAATGATATGCAGTAATGATGCATGCCCTCGCCTGCACTCCCTCAGTGACTTCATCTCACGATCGCGCATGACAAACTCTCTAAAAGTGCGCTTCCTCACCAAAGCACATGCAATACGGTGCATGGTCGTGTTAGCTAAGTAGTTTATTAGGCTTATTCATACAGCAGATTCGGGAAGCTAAGGTACCTCCCTTTTTATCATTTACCCAAGCAAGGATCCATCTAGGTCATCAATCCTAGTTAATTACATACGATATGCAAGTTGTAGGGCATCACCCCTGATGAAAACAATGGATAGGCAAGTTCAAGAGTTTACATTCGAGGTCGCTACGGGGAGGCTCGTCACCTCATCATAGGCCTAATTTATACTCGAGATCACTACGGGAGGCTCGTCACCTGAATGTAGGCCGACAACTCGAATACGGTGTCCCATACACCACCATATTTTGCTCACGAGTTTAAGTTGCTCACTGGTCACTATGGGGAGGCTTGTCACCCCAGCGTAGGCTGACAACTCAACCACGGTGTCCCATACACCACCATGTCCAGCTCATGAGTCTTAGCGGATCGTAGTACCATGGTTGAAACGGGTTTTACATTGGTAAGTGGTACCTTAGATTCAAGCAGTACTGTCCATACATGGTAAACACACAATAGGCCAATCGGGTTATTGGACAAGTGCAATTGGTACGAGCGCATGCTGGATTGATCGACATGGAGAGCATAAGCACTCCACGTGGCCTAACGACTGTCGACAATCACCGTACGGCTCAGATTCATCGAACGTATCTAATGTGGCGAAACTAGCTCGGCCACTCAATCGGGAACCATTACCAATTGCCTGGACTGCATGGTAGTCCCAATCATACTCAAATGCAATGGTCGTCACATAAGTTAATCATAACAGCATTTAACGAATAATTCAAATATAATTTCCATTCAAGCATTTTAACAAACACATTGAACAAGTTATTATACATATGCATTTCATCCATAAATCACATAGCAGCAATTTACATTATATGAAGGAAACTATAAGTATGAATAAGGTAGTTAAGGATCTTATCTCAACACCCTTGTTAAAAGCAATTCATCAACAATTTCTCATTCAGACATTTTATTAAACACTTAGACTACACAATACTACATATATAAATTAAATTAGTTATAGCATATATTATGGCAGATCCTTTCACAAAGGAGTTGTCATACATACAACAAACATGTATTCTAGATTAATAGTCATGACAAGCATAAATCATAATTTTACTTTCATTCAAACATTTCAACAAACACCTGAAATGCATTATATAATCACATAGTTCACACACATGTATAGTTTATCGAATACATCATAACTAAGATCATATGGCAGCAATCAAGTTAGACATAAATCATTACTGACATTGAAAGCCTTGAAAACCATAACCTAAACGTTTATAGTCCGCACCTTTCGCCGGTTTCCTCGTTTCGAACTCGCTTCAAACACTACGTCCCCGTCTACAGAACAACGGCTACCTAAATCATGAAATAGGTTAGCTATTTCATCCATTCCTCTATTTGGATTCCTAAAACAAAATTAGGGTTAAAATTTCTTACCCAAATCGGAATCGAAACAAGTTGAGTGGCATAGTAGAGAGGTGAATCGGTGTGAGGAGTTGTGGGAAAAGATCCCAACAACTATCTCCAAGAATCCTTCTTCCTTCCTTCCACTTTCTCTCCTTTTTTTTTTCTCTCTCTCTCTCTCTCTCTCTCCTAGGGTTTTAGAAAATTCGTATGAGGGAGAGAAGAGGTGTTTAAGGGCCTTATATAGACTTAAAACTGATGTCAATGGTCACAGGGCCATGGTATACTTGGGTTATAGTCAAAGGGCGACTGTTTCGGGCCAACGGAACTCATCTGGAGGTCCATTACTCACTTGCGTCATGGAACAAGTTCCCTGATCATGGATCTAAGCCAGGTTATGATTTCGATCCGATCGGATTAGCAAATCGGCCATGGAGGACCTGTATTAATTCAATGGTCATCGTCACTCGATCAGGGACACAAGCATACGGATAAGAGCAGGGAAATTTCCCTGATCCATGGGTAAAGTTTGGTTAGAAACTGACGGTCTGAACTCTTCAATTTGGCCTGCAACGAATGGTCCAAATCACTTAAGTTTTGGTTCATTTTCTAAAGATATTCGCGTTTCTCACATACTTTGCTCAGGGCTCAAGTTGTGCGTTTCTAGACATTATTTGGGCTCGATTCCCGCGTTGGTTGTCAAGCCCAAAAAGGTGATCATAACCTTATAGTTTCGTGGTCATTGGACTTTCAACGCGCAGTCAAGGTCTGATACGGAGTTTCAATATGCTCCCGAGAGCAACTGGGTTTTGGGATTTCCTCGAGGTTTTTAAGTAATGTTGAGCTAGCGATTTTAATGGTTTTGGGTCTTACAGTTCGTATAGATAGTGGTTCAAGCTAATCAACTGATTAATTTAGTTTAGTACTTAATTAATTTCCATCTAATTTCCACATAATTCGGTCTTTAGTAATTTCTGCCTGAGGTGGTACTCGGGTCTTTGTACTGATTTTTCCGAGATGTTACACTCTACCCCCCTTAAGAAAAATTTTGTCCCCGAAATTAGTACATTTTCGTACTCCTCGAGGATCTGAGGGTAGTTCTTATGGACCTCAGCCTCCGTTTCCCAAGTAGCCTCTTCCTCAGTATGGTGAGTCCACAATACTTTCACGAGCGGAATTACTTTGCTGCACAGCATCTGTTCCTTCCTATCCAGGATATGTGTTGGTCGAAGTACATTTGTAGCATCTTCACTTAGCTGCACCTGCTCCCACTTAATAATGTGAGTGGGATCAAGAACGTATTTCTTCATCATCGATACGTAAAATACATTGTGCACGCCGGCGAGTAGTGTGAGCAAGGCGAGACGGTATGCTACCACACCCACTCAATCCAGAATCTAAAATGGGCCTATAAACCTCGGCGTAAGCTTCCCTTTCTTGCTAAATCGAAGGACTCCCTTCATAAGGAAAACCTTAAGAAACACATGGTCCCCAACCTCAAATTCCAACTACCGTCATCGTGTATCAGCATAACTCTTCTGTCTGCTCTGTGCTGCAAGGAGTCGGCGTCTGATAATATCAATCTTCTCTGAGGTCACCTGAACCAAATCTGGGTCAATCAGGCTCTTCTCGCCAACTTCTGCCTAACAATGTGGTGCTCGACATGGGCGCCCATACAATACTTCGTAGGGAGCCATGCTAATGCTCGCTTGGAAGTTGTTGTTATAAGCGAATTCAGCATAGGGAAGACAATCATCCCAACTGTCCTTGAAATCAAGCACACATGCCTGCAACATGTCTTCTAATATCTGGTTTACCCGTTCTGTCTGCCCATCTGTTTGTGGGTGGAACGCAGTACTGAACTTCAATTTCACTCACATTGCTTCCTGGATTCGAGTCCAGAAAATGGATGTGAATCGTGTGTCTCGATCCGACACGATCTCCATAGGAACTCCATGCAGACGTATGATCTCTTTGATGTATAGCTTGGCTAATTCATCTTCTGAGTTTGAAACTCTAATCGGGACGAAATGAGCCGACTTTGTCAATCAGTCCACAATCACCCACATGGAGTCATGTCCCTTCCTTGTCTTCGGTAACCTAGAAATGAAATCCATAGATATGAAGTCTCATTTCCATTCAGCTATGGGCATGGGCTGAAGTAAACCAGGAGGTCGGCGGTGCTCGGCCTTGACCTGCTAGCATGTGAGACAACGGGATACAAAATTTTCTACTGGGCCTTCATGTTGTCCCACAAGTAGAATGCTTCAAATCCCGATACATCTCGTACTACCGGGATGCATTGCCAATCATGAATTATGTGCAGCTTCCAGAACCTCTCTCCTCAAGTCATGGAGATTTGGGACACATCGGCGACCACGATATCTCAAACCTCCATCTAAGCCAACCCTCCACTCGGAGTCTTCACTGTCACTTGCTCGTCTTCTCATCTTCACCAACAGTTTGTCTTCTTTCTGTGCCGCAATGATTCGGTCATCAATAAGCGGCTGCACATTATGTGTGAGACGCTCTCGAACGAATCCTCTACTGTAAGCCTCTGTTCGAAGTCTCGCACAAACTCTACCATATTCTATTCTTCTATCATCAGCAGAGCTGTAAATTCTATTGTCTTCTTGCGGCTTAATGCATCAGTCACAAGGTTAGCCTTGCCAGGATGGTAGGAAATCTCAAACTTGAAGTCTTTCACGGTTTCCATCCAACGTCGTTGCCTCATATTCAGGTCTCTTTGCGTGACTATGTACTTGAGGCTCTTGTGGTCGTAAAAGAGCTCGAACTCCTCTCCGTAAAGGTAATGTCTCCAGAGCTTTAATGCCAAGATAACTGCTGCAAATTCTAGGTCGTGCGTGGGGTAGTTTTCTTCGTGCTTCCTCAACTGTCGCGAGGTATAGGCGATCACTCTGTCCTTCTGCATAAGAACACAACCCAAACAAACACGAGAGGCGTCGGTGTAGATAGTGTACTTAACCCCCTACTCTGGCAATACTAGCACGAGTGCGGATGTCAGCTTGTCCTTTAATTCCTGAAAGGCTGCTTCTACTTTTTCATTCCAGGCGAACTTAAGATATTTTCGAGTGAGTTGTGATAACGGTCTAGCTATCTTAGAAAAGTCTTTAATGAAGTGGCAATAGTAGCCAACAAGTCCGAGGAAACTCCTCACTTCTGTAACCGAACCAGGCTGCTCCCAGTCCTGAACCGCGGCCACTTTGGCAAGGTCCACGGCGATATCTTCCTTGGACACTACGTGTCCCAGAAACTTGACCTCTTCCTTCCAGAAGTCACATTTCTGGTACTGAGCAAACAACTGTTTCTTCTTGAGAGTATCGAAAACTGCTCGCATGTGCTCTTCGTGATCCTTCGGCTGTTGGAGTATATCATAATGTCATCTATAAATACGATGACGAACCGGTACAGGTACGGCCGAAACACCCAGTTCATGAGGTCCGTGAACACTGCCGGTGCATTCGTAAGTCCGAGCGACATCACGAGAAATTCATAGTGCCTAAAATTGGTCCTGAATATTGTTTTCTGTACGTCTTCATCCCTGACGCGCAACTGATGATATCTAGACTGTAAGTCAATCTTTGAGAAGTACTATGCCCTTTCAACTGGTTGATCATATCATCTATCCTGGGTAAGGGATACTTGTTCTTCACTGTCACTTGGTTCAACCTACGGTAATCAATACACAATCGTAGTGATCCATATTTCTTCTTTACAAAGAAAATAGGTGCTCCCCAAGGAGATACGTTAGGCCGTATAAAACTTGAATCCAACAGATCATCAATCTGCCTCCTTAATTCATCCATTTCACATGGAGGAATACGATACGTCGGTAGAGAAATAGGTGTCGTACTAGGCACAAGGTTGATAGTAAAGTCGATCTCGCGCCGAGGAGGTAGTCCAGGTATCGTCCTGAACGCGTCTGTGAAATCTTGGACTATAGGCGTGTTTCCAAGGTTCGGACTATCATAATCCACCAATAAAGAAGCGTAACAATGAGCGCGGTAAACACAACTAACCTGAATGGAAAAAATAAAGGTCGTGCCCTCGGGACCATGTGTCATCACCAATCTGGTATTGCAATCAATCTCAACCTTGATTTCGATGAGCCAGTCCATGCCGAGGATGACGTCATAATAATATAATGAGGTAACGATCAGGTCAATAGAAACTTCTTACTTCCTAAGTCTATCAAGCAACCCTTACATAACCTAGTGGCATCAGTAAAAGTTCTTGCTGCTGCGATAACTCTTACCTCAACCATAGGGTTCGTATTCAGCCCTAAGCGCTTGACTGTAGAGTATGATATCATCGAAATAGTGGACCCAGTGTCCACCAACAGAAATATGAGTGTACCTTGGATGTGGGCAATGACTTCGAAGGCTAAAGGCACTATAGCTGCTGACTCAGATGCTTTAGCTGCAAGAGCATGTACTCGCGCTTGTTGAGGACGATTCAGTTGCGCTGTCATAGGTCGTTAAGGCAGCCTATTTCGAGGTATAGGTGGTCGGTAAAATGGTTGTGCTAGTGGTGCCGATCGTAGAGGTGAAGCTGATATTGTAACGTCTCGAAAAATCCGTACAAAGACCCGAGTACCACTTCAGGCAGAAATCGTTAAGGGTCAAATTATGTAGAAATTAGACGAAAATTAATTAAGTACTAAACTGAATTAATTAGTAGATTAACTTGAACTACTTTTTATATAAACTGCAAGACCCAAAACCAGTAGAATCGCCAACTCCACATTACCTAAAAACTTATGAGAAATCTCAAAACCCAGTTACTCCCGGGAGCACATTGAAACTTCGTATCGGACATGGACCGCGCGTCGAAAATCCAATAACCACGAAACTTTACAGTTATGACTGCCTTACTGGGCTTGACAACCATCGCTAGAATCGAGTCCAAATAGTATCCAAAAATGGACAACTTGAACCCGGAGCGAAGTGTGTGAGAAACGCGAATATCTTTAGAAAATGAACTCAAAATTAAGTGATTTGGGTCATTCACTTGCTGGCCAAATTTAAGATTTCAGACCGTCAATTCTGACCTAACTACACCGTTGGATTAGGAAAATTTTCCTGCACATGTCAGTGTACTTGTGGCCCTGATCAAGTGACGATGACCGTTGAACTGAGATTGGTCCTCCACAGTCGATCCACAAATTTGATCGAACTAAAATATTAACCTGACATAGATCCATTGTCAGGGAACTTTCTTCGGACCGTATGCAGGTAATGGACCTCTAGATGAGCTTCGTTGGTCCGAAACAGCCACCTCTTGTCTATAACCTAAGTATATCATAGCCCTGGGGCCATTAACATCATGTAACGCCCTGAAATTCGAGGGTCGAGTATGAACTCAACACCCGAGTTCCAACGCATCACTTATGCAACATACACAATGCTGGTTAAATGTTGTCTGAGTTAGCGCAATAAACATGAATGAGATTAAACCAAAACAGTAATTCATACTCCAGTTCAATTGTATATAAAAGCAGCGGAAGACTGAAACTTTATATTCAAGTATGTAAAGTAACAAAATTTCTGAACTCCAGAGTATGAGTACTAGCTGAGCACCAATATACATGTATTGTTTTTAAGTCAAAACCCAAAATACAATCCTCAAAAGACCCTGAGAATCCTGCGATGCAGCCGGCCTAAGCGTAGCCGTCAGAGTACTGCATGAAGGAGAACTCCTCCTGGTCCTCATCAAGTCGGGCTCTGGCTCCTGAACCAAGGTGCCCTCTATACCTGCGACAGAGTCGGTTGGTGTGTACAACACCGTCCTCGTAACGTGGGAGTGAGTAGCTAACTCAGTGGAACAATAAAGCATAAGTTAACATGTTATCAAATCAACCAAGCAGTAATGATAAAGCAGTACAAATCAAGCATTTCTAACTACTCTTGTTAAGTGCAAAATGACATGACATGATGCTGTATGCCCTTGCCAAACCACCCTCAAGCGACATCATCTTACGTTCGCGAATGCTTACTCCCTCAGTGCGCCACATCTACAAAGCACATGCGGTGCGATGATGCTCATGATTACCAAGTTTTTATTAATCCATTTCAATCAGCAGTATTGGGAAACTAAGGTACCTCCCTTGTATCATTCCCAACATGATCCATTCTAGGGTCGTCATTCCTAGTTATTCTCATACGATATTATAGTTTGAGGAGCGTAGTGAAGGCATCGCAAAGGGTTTGTCACCCGTCAGCGCCGATACAGATCTCACCGTATGCGACTCCATTGCTGGCCGTCAGCTCGAATACAGGTCTCACCGTATACGGCTCAATCACTAGCCGTCAGCTCAAGTACAGGTCTCACCGTACTCGGCTCAACTCACACTCTAGT
This sequence comes from Magnolia officinalis, assembly GCA_021015155.1. Lineage (NCBI taxonomy): Eukaryota > Viridiplantae > Streptophyta > Magnoliopsida > Magnoliales > Magnoliaceae > Magnolia > Magnolia officinalis. The sequence continues at coordinate 7,006 of JAJHSJ010001414.1, read as the reverse complement.
TGCTGTAAAAGACTCGTAGCCAATCACAGACCCTTGGAGTGTACTCGATGATACCACGGAGGACTCGTCGCCCGTCAGCACGAGCACAGATCTCACCGTACTCGGCTCTCGCCGAAATATCGACAGCTCGAATACAGTGTCCCATACCACCGTATTCGGCTCACGAGTTAGTTGCGCAATGGTCACTACGGGGAGGCACATGGCCCCAGCGTAGGCCGACAGCTCGACCACGGTGTCCCATACCACCATGCCCGGCTCATGCGACTTAATGGATCTAGGTACCATGGTTAAACGGGATTCGCCACTGGTAAGTTTGGTACCCTAGGTTCAAGCAGTAGCGACCAAACAGGGTGAACACACAATTACACTTCGGTTTAGTTGGCGAGCCTGACTAGCTCGAGCGCACCACAAGTTGAGCGATATGAAGCGCAAAAGCACTCCGTGTGGCCAACCACTATCGTCAACCGAAGTACGACTCGGGTTCGCCGGACACGTCCTTTGTGGCGACATGAATCTCAGCCACAATCACAAGTCTGTTACCGAATGTTTGGACTATATACATAGTCCCAAACCCAAACAGTTTTCATCGTTAGCATGTGAAGTAAAGCATGATAAACAAGCGATACAAGCATGTTAGTAGGCATGTTATAAAGCATGAAGTAAACATGAAGTCAAGCATGTTGCAAAGCATGTTGTAAGGCATGTATAAAGCACTATCCCCATAGGGATACAATTGTGTGCGCATTACAATTGAGTGGTTGCGGTGAACCACCGCATGGAGGGGACCCTACATGTCTCTAAGGGAGTCGGAAAACCCATATCAGCGCCTATCTAAGGCACTAGTACATACACATGTACACATACAAGCATTTGCAACAAACACTTAGAATACACTATTCCAACATACATGACGTATGTTAGCCAAGTTCGGGTTAGGGCTGTCCCTTCGCCCCGGAGTATTTTTCCCGTGTATATCGTATTCATACAGCAAATACTCATTACAATTACATTTCCAAAATCCGCACGTATGCGAATTTCTAGAATACGCAATTTCAACATACATGACATTTACACATGAACATGTATTTTTCGCGATCCCTTTCGCCAAACTAGCATTTTATCCACACATGATATAATCAAACATTAAATAAACATGTCAAACATTTTCTCAACAAAAATACGTATACGGTATTTCTACGTATATCAAGAGTATGTAAAATTCCATATTCTTTATCGCTAATCGAAACAGGAAACGGAAAGCACTTTGTACATGTGCATTTGCATGCAGATCATGAATCTATCATTATCTGACATTGAAAGCGTTGAAAACCGTAACTTATACACTTAAAGTCCTCACCTCAGCCCTTGGAATTTCAACGAATCAGCAAGGGTGTTGGAGCTTCCGTATACGGGAGTTTCCTAGCCTAAAGAGCGTATCCGATTAGTCTTTCCATAACCTACCACTAATCAAGCTCAAATCAGACCTAGGTTTAGGGTTTCTTACCTTCAAATGGGTGGACACCGCCGGGAAAACCCCTGGAATAGGCGGTGTAGGCCGTGGGAGGAGTGGAAGCAGCAGGAGGAAGATCGGCCTCGATCTCCAAGACTTTCTCTCTCTTTTCTCTCTCTTTTCTCTAAGGGTTTGGACCCAAATTCGTATGGCTGTGAGAGGGGCTGTTCTAAGCCCCTTTTATAGCCATGAACATGTCCAAAATAGACTCAGGTTCAAGGGTGGCTGCATATGTAGGCAGTTCGCCACTTTCCAAGCTCAAAAGGGTGTTCTGGTGGCCCTCTTTGAGCCAAACGTCAGGCTTAAGCTCACCATCTACGGATCTACGTGGGATTACGTTTTCGACTCGATCGGATTCCCAGATCGCACGTGGCGGACCACTTTCAGTTCAACGGTCAGTGGGCCACGATCAGAAATTCTGAGTACATGTAAATGTTCCTGAAATTTTTCTTAATCCGAGGGTGTAATTTGGTCTGATTCCGACGGTCAGGTTGCTTAATACTGACGCGCAACCGAAATGTGCCAGATCACTATTCCAGATATTTCATTTGGATGGAAATAGTGTTTTTTCACACTCCCGCTCCGGAGTGAAAAGAATGGCCGTGGGACATCGGAATCATCTGATTTTTGAGATGATTGTCAAGCCCAGTGGGGCGGTCCTGGTTCCTTAGCTTCGTGTTAATCGGACTCCCGATGTGCGATCTAGACCTCATACGAAGTTTCGTTTCAGTTTCGAGAGCAGACGAGTAATGAGTTTGGCTCTAGACTTTAGGGTAACCTAGAGTCACTAATTCTGCAATTTTGGGTCTTGCAGATCGTATTTAAAGCGATCCCAACGGATTTCATGACTACCGAGTTTAGTACTTAGTTAACTTTGTTAAATTTCTAAAGGATTTAATCCTATGTGATTTCTGGTCGAGGTGGTACTCGGCCCAATGTACGGAAATTTTCAGGTCGTACAATCTACAATCTACCCCCCTTAAACAAAAATTTCGTCCTCGAAATTTATACCTTTTCGTAGTCCTCGAGAATCTGAGGGTAGTTCTTTCTGACCTCGGCCTCAGTCTCCCCAGGTAGCTTCCTCCTCGGAATGATGTGTCCAAAGCACCTTCACAAGTGGGATGACCTTGCTACGTAGTACCTGCTCCTTCCTATCAAGGATACGCGTCGGGCGCAGCTCGTACGTAGCATCCTCACTCAACTGTACCTGCTCCCATCTGATGATATGCGTAGGGTCAGGAACATACTTCTTCAGCATAGAGACATGAAATACGTTGTGTACAGAAGCAAGCGGTGTAGGCAAGGCGAGACGATACGCCACATCACCCACTCGATCCAGTATCTGGAATGGACCGATAAACCTCGGTGTGAGCTTCTCCTTCTTCCCGAACCGAAGGACTCCCTTCATAGGGGAAACTCGAAGGAACACATGATCCCCGACCTCGAACTCCAGCGGCCGCCGCATCGTATCGGCGTAACTCTTCTGTCTGCTCTGCGCTGTGAGTAATCGACGCCTGATGATATCAATCTTCTCTGTAGTCGTCTAGACCAACTCCGGGCCAATCAGGCTACGCTCGCCAACCTCTGCCCAACAGTGCGGTGCCCTACAAGGTCGACCATATAAAGCCTCATATGGCGCCATGCCAATAGTCGCCTGGAAGCTGTTGTTGTAGGCGAACTCTGCGTACGGAAGACAGTCATCCCAGCTGTCCTTGAAGTCCAACACACATGCTCGCAACATATCCTCCAGAATCTGATTTACCCGCTCTGTCTGCCCATCGGTCTGAGGATGAAACGTGTACTGAACTTCAACTTCACACCCATCGCCTCCTGGATACGAGTCCAGAAGATGGATGTGAATCGCGTGTCTCTGTCCGACCCGATCTCTAAGGGAACTCCATGCAGACGGACGATCTCTCTGATGTACAGTCTAGCCAGCTCGTCTGCAGAGTTCGTAACTCTGATAGGGAGGAAATGGGCCGATTTGGTCAACCGGTCCACAATCACCCAAATAGAATCGTGTCCTTTCCTCGTCTTCGGCAGCCCTGATATGAAGTCCATGGAGATGAAGTCTCACTTCCACTCCGCTATAGGCATGGGCTGAAGCAGTCCAGGAGGTCGGCGATGTTCTGCCTTGACCTGCTTGCACGTCAGACACCGAGATACATACTCAGCGATGTGGGCCTTTATGTTATCCCACCAGTAAGTCCGTCTCATATCCTGGTACATCTTCGTACTACCAGGATGCATCGCAAGCTTCGAGTTATGGGCAGACTCGAGAAGCTCGCGTCTCAAGTCAGCCACATCAGGAACACATAGGCGGCCACGGAATCGTAAACCCCCATCAGAACCAACTCTCCACTCGGAATCCACGGCGTCGCTAGCCTGCTCTTGAAGCTCAGACAGCCGTATCGCCCCTTTGGGCCTCAACAATCTGTCGTCAATAAGTGGCCGCACCCGAACGTGCGTAACACACTCAAAAGGCTCCTCGACAGTGAGTCTCTGCTCGAAGTCGCGCACAAACTCCATCATGCCCCACTCAGCTATCATCAGCGGTGCCGCAAATGCAATCGCCTTCTTGCGGCTCAACGCGTCTGCCACAAGGTTCGCCTTGCCAGGATGGGAGGAAACCTCGAACTTGAAGTCTTTCAAGGTCTCCATCCACCGGCGCTGTCTCATATTCAAGTCTCGCTGCGTGAATATATACTTAAGGCTCTTGTGGTCGCAGAAAAGCTCGAACTCCTCTCCGTAGAGGTAATGTCTCCAGAGCTTCAATGCAAAGGTGACCGCTGCCAACTCCAGGTCATGTATAGGGTAATTCTCCTCGTGCTTCCTTAATTGTCTCGAGGCATACGAAATCACCCTATCCTTCTGCATCAGCACACAACCCAAACCAACGCGAGACGCGTCGTGTATACTGTATACTTCACCCCTTGCTCTGGCAATACTAGCACAGGGGCGGACGTCAACTTGTCCTTCAGCTCCTTAAAAGCTGCCTCCGCCTTCTCATTCCAGGCGAACTTCAGGTCCTTCCGAGTCAACTACGACAATGGCCTGGCGATCTTCGAGAAATCCCGAATGAAACGTCTGTAATACCCAGCCAGACCAAGGAAACTCCTCACCTCAGTAACCGACTCAGGCTGCTGCCAACCCTGAACCGCGGCTACCTTAGCAAGGTCCACTGCTATCCCATCCTTGGACACAACATGTCCCAGGAACTTGACTTCCTCCTGCCAGAAGTCGCACTTCTTGTATTGCGCAAACAACTGGTTCTTCTCCAACGTACCCAACACTGCTCGCAGGTGCTCCTCGTGCTCCTCTCGACTCGTGGAGTATATCAAGATATCATCGATAAAGACGATGACGAATCGGTAAAGGAAGGGCCGAAATACCCGGTTCATCAGATCCATGAACACGGCTGGTGCGTTCGTCAGACCGAACGACATCACCAAGAACTCATAGTGCCCGAAGCACGTCCTGAAGGCTGTCTTCTGCACGTCCTCCTCTCTCACGCGCAACTGGTGGTATCCTGACTGAAGGTCAATCTTCGAGAAATACTTCGCCCCCCTCAACTGATCAAACAGATCATCTATCCTGGGCAAGGATACTTGTTCTTCACTGTGACCTGGTTCAACCTACGGTAATCAATACACAACCGTAGCGACCCGTCCTTCTTCTTCACGAACAACACAGGTGCTCCCCAAGGAGACACACTAGGTCGAATAAAGCCTTTCTCTACAGTTCGTCAATCTGTTTCCGCAGCTCCTCCATCTCGCATGGAGGCATACGATAGGTCGGCAACGAGATGGGCATCGCACCAGGCGTAAGGTCAATCGTAAAATCAATCTCGCGCCGAGGAGGTAAACCAGGGATAGTCCTAAAGACTCCAACAAACTCCCTAACCACTGGCGTACCCTCCAGTGTCGGACCATCAATCGGCACAAGTAATGCAGCATAACAATCAACTCGACAGGGCCAACTGACCTGCACTGAGAACGTGAAAGGGGTGCCGTCAGGTCCATAGGCGGTCACGATCCGAGCATCGCAATCGATCTCCGCCCTCATCTTGGCGAGCCAATCCATGCCAAGTATAACATCGTAGTGCCATAACGGAGCAACAATAAGGTCGACGAGCTCTGTGCTGCTACCCAAAACTATCGCGCACACCCACACATAGTCGCGTGACATCCGAGAAGGTCCCAGTAGCCGTATTGAGTCTCGTTCCCTTAGTGGGAACATATGCAAAGATAGGCGTTTCACACCGCCCCACAAGAAATGATAGAGATAGTGGATCCAGTGTCCACCAATAAGAAAACAAGTATCATGAATATAAGTCGTACCCTCAAAAGCCGTCGGTGTCGATATCGACGTCTCTGGTGCCTCAGCAACAAGTGTATGCACACGAGCCTGCTGCTGGCGGTTCGGCTGAGGAGCCAGGGGTCGCTGTGGCGGCCCTGAAAAACGGCACAGGAGGTCGAAATGAAGGATGTGCAGGAGCGGTCTGTAGCGGCGGAGCTGAAATGGCCTAGGGATAAGGGCGACCCAATCTCTGCAGTGGCGCAAATCCGCTAGCCCTCATGCGCGAGAAGCAGCTCTCGGCAGGGTGTCCTGGTTTCCTCCCGCAAAACGTGCAGGTCACCAACGGGCGTCTCATGGAAAACACTGGCGCTGCAGCCCTTGGGGGAGAATCGGCTCGAGGCCTCTTGCCTAAAATAGGCCTGCTCTGTGTATCCTGTCGCGGTCTCGCAACCATAGTACCGCGTGATCTGGCCAGACGGTCCACATCCTGTTCGGCCGTCATAGACATATGGACCAACGCTGCATAAGTAGGAATGGTGTGGCAGCATAGCTTCGACCGTATGTCAGGTCGCAAGCCTCCAGTAAATCGTCACATCCTCATCTACTCATTGACGAGGATGGTCGGACAAAGCGGCGCCCTCGGTAATCGTGCTCATACTCCATCACGTCATGCCTCCCTGCCTGAGGCGCAGAAACTCGTCCTCCCCGCTCATGTCGATATGTCTGCGGGTAATACTTCTCGTGGAACCGAGACTCGAAAGCCTCCCAGGTCCACACGAAGTCCACTGCGACCGTGCGCAGCACACTGTCCCACCACAAAGCTGGCCTCCCTCTCAAACATAAAGGTAGCCAACTCAACCTGCTCTGCCTCGAGCAGTTGTAACATCCGTAGCATCTTGGAGATGCGGTCCAGCCAGAACTCTGCCTCCTCGGGTCTGTGAGAACCCGCAAATGAAGGAGGCCTCAAGCGCTGAAATCGCTCGAGTAGACCTCGCGTACCGACATCTCCGGTAGGAGGTGCAACGGGTGTAGGCAGAGGCGCATCCTCACACTGAGCAGGAGGCTCAGAATACTCCTCAGGATGCGCAGACGTAGTAGGTGGAGCCGCACCACCACCGTGGGACAAGGCCTCAGCAATAGTGGCCATCAGATCCTGATGCTGCTGCTGCTGTATCTGTTGCTGCTCTGCTGCTGCTG
>JAJHSJ010002589.1:0-59839 GCA_021015155.1 Magnolia officinalis | reverse complement strand
AAAAAAAGGATCAAATAGAAAATGTCCGGACAATAAGGTAATGATGGAACATGATCAGCATTATCATAGTAAACAAGCAATTCAGTTTTGCTTCTTTGTTGTCAAGAACTACAATTTTTTCTTTGTTATGGGAACTCTATTGAAAGAACAAGAACAAGAATTTGTTAGTGTTACGGCAGTAGATATGGCCCACCTAGCCCACTCAACTCTTATTCTCTTATTATCTTTTTGTTTATGTTAAATTGTTAATTAGGGCTTTCTTCTCTCAAAAAAAATAAATAGGGCTTTCTTCTTCTTTCCTCTTTTTTTCTCTCCTTTTCTTCTCTTTTTTCACGTGCTAAAGCACCTACTACAGTAACATGCTTTGGTAACAAGCAAATTGTTCTACATGGTACCAGCATTCTTGTTTCTGATTTAATCCATCTTTCTCCCATCTACCTTATCCTTGGTTTCCTTCATTTATTTTTTGGGCTCTCTAATCCCTCTCGTGCTGAAAATCTTTTAAGAACCCTAGGTTTCTTTTCTTTTTTTGTGTCAGGCCTTCGTAATGGCCCCTGAATGAAAAGGGGATGAAGTGTCCATGATCATCGCCTCTCGTGGGATATGTGAATGTGTGGGCTGATTGTCTTCGTCAGATGTCGTGTTCATGATTAGTTGGAATTTGTGAACGTGTTGGCTAGTTATTCTCTTCAATTGTTGTGTGCATACCGTGTGAAGTGTACAAGTTAAGTGTTTCGTTGGTCGCGAGAGGTCAACTAGTATTCATATAACCTTGCAATTTATATTCTAATCCCTTGTCCCGAATGGAAGTGAGAAGTAATTCAAGAACCGGATTCATAATCTATTTACTTTTTAGGGGTCTAGATAACCTCTATTAAATTAAATGGAACAAATCATCTCCAAATGTCTAAGTCAATTTCAAGTATTTTTAACAACAGAGGGAAAATCGAAATACTTGACTGCGGAGATACCTGATGAGAGTTCTAGTACATATGAACAATGGATCGAGGAGAATGCTTAAATTACAACATGGTTATGCAATAGTATGGAATCATCCATTAGTGCTAATGTTTTACACACACACACACACACACACACACACACACACACACAATGCAAGGAAGTGTTGGATGTATTATGAGAATGTATTCGAAAAACCCGGAAGGTATATAAGACTAGTGGATAAACACATTTATTTAACCATTACTACTCGATCAGACATATCTTATGTTGTGAGTGTGGTGAGCTAATTATGAGCTCTCCGGAGGTACCTCATATGGATGTAGTTATTCAAATTTTGCAGTATCTTAAAAACACTAGGTCAAGGAATTCTATACAAATGGAACAATAATCTTCAAATCATAGGATACTCTGATGCAGACTGGGCAAGTTCTTTAGTAGATAGTAGGTGGTCTACTACTGGTACTGCACTTTTATAGGGAGGGAGAAATCTAGTTACAAGGGAGAAACCTAGTTACATGGAGGACTTGGGAGGAGTAAAAAGCGAAGTGTTATGGCCCTATCAATCGCAAAAGCAAATATAGAGCAATTGCTCATACTATGTATAAGTTAATGTGGCTTAAGAAATTGTTATGGGAGATGGGGTTTGCAGTTAATCTACCTAGGTAGTTATTTTGTGATAATCAAGCAGCATACCATATTGCAAACATTCCAGTCTATATGAGATAACTAAACATATTGAAGTTGATTGTCACTTCATACATGAGGTCTCCAGTGGTGAAATCTCTACATTGAATATCCAATCTCAGGATCAACTTGCTAGTGTATTCACCAAGGCCCTTGGTTATACTCTGTCAACAGATAAATTCTCCAAGCTTGGCAACGACAACATCTATGCTCCAGCTTGGGGGACTGTTAATGAAGTAGATATGTCCTACCTAGCTCTTATTCTCTTATTCTCTTTTGTTTATGTTAATTAGGGCTTTCCTCTTGTTTCTCCTCTTTTTTCATGTGCTACAGTGCTTTCTATAGCACTGCTACAGTAGCGTGCTGCAGTACTGTGAGCAAATTGTTCTACAATAAGTGAACGACAAATAGGTACCACAAATATTACACATCAGTAACAAAACACGCATCCTATAGAAGAAAAACAACAATAAATGTTTAACAAACTAAAAGAAACACACCTCATAAGACCTTTTTAATTCAAGAAAGTATCCTGCATCATCTATGTTTCTTCTTTGCTTGAAAAGATGTGGCCAGAAACATTGATCTCTTTTTTACAAAGCATTGGTTCTGCTCTCTGGGTCATTGTCATCGCCATCACTATTCTCATCACTTTTCTCAGCTGGGTTGGATTCTTCTACATTTTTTGCAGCTCGCTTTTTCTCGGCATCTAACTTTGCACATAACTTCCTTTCAACGGGATCAGTTGAAGCAGCCACTTTCAATTGAGGTATAACTTTCGCCCCTAATCCTAGCCTTTGGAAACATGCAAATTTAGCATTAGGAATGCATTACAAAGAGGCAATAGGAGATATTTGGTGTGGAATTATATGATCCTCAACCCATTGGATATAAGTAATAGAGCTTTGCTAAGCACACATATGTAATAAAGCTAATGTACACACCAAATATGTGCCAGCAAGGCACATAGGTGCAAGATCCAATCCATTCAAAAGTTGGTCTGACCTTTTACATGTTTCCCATAAATAAAATCTTGTCCATGTGGGCCTCAATATTGAAAACAGATGGACGGGTTACAAAACTTCAGCCAAGTTTTCCAGAGCTGTACTCTTTTCTCTTTTTAGACTGTAGCCCACGTGACCAGCAGATCAACTTGATTCTTGGGCTAGGGCATCAATATAAGGGTGCCATTCTGATGGTGGTTTGGATCTCGGACCTATCATGCCATGATGGCACGTGTGGCATGTGCATGAGGTTTATTGCACACGCTCATGGGCTGAGCAAAGCTCTAATTAATATCCTCATGTTTTCTGTCTGTACGAGTAGACCACTGTTTAATTGATGCAGATCTGATGGGCCCCAAGAGTGTGATGGGACCATGCCCCAAAAATGCCTACAGTGGAAAACCTTATTCAGTTGAATGGGAACCTCTTTGCCTTAACCACCTATTTATAGCCACCAATCAAAGGGTTAGAATATCCATCGAATAAAAAATAAAATTTGCAGCATGGTCTGTCCATAATGGCGCTCATCAGACCAATGGACTGAACGATTGAAACATTTTTTCCCACTTTTTTTTTTTGGAAAGGAACACACTACCCGGGATTGAACCCCGATCAATCGTGCACACACACTACCCTGTCTCTACCAGCTCATTTAACAAGCAGGAGACAACATGTATCACACTTGTACAAACCAAAAACCAAAAAACACTATGCACATCCTCAGATCAAGGATCATAGTCCCTACACTGGCATGCAAAAATAACATAAACAACCTGGAAGGCCGGCCCTCGAATTCCAATTCAGTTGATTCATCTGCAGCTGTCCCGCTCATGTTATCAACCCATGCTTCAGCCTGCAGATAAATTGCAGTTAATACGTAAGTGCTTGAACTAGAGCTCAAGCCAACCATTTGGAATGTTTCAGTATGTTTTCCCATTTTTAGGTTTCCAAAAACAGTACAGAACCACCTACAGCTAAAACAATTCAGGACGAATTTTTTGTTAGAAACTTCTGCTCAAGACTTTTTTTTTTTTTTTTTTAACACACACACACCACGCACGCCGTAGTGGGATTTCACCACCTATGGGTATCGAACCCAAGACCTCGTGTTGAAACTCCTGAGAGTCTACCACTGAGGTAAGGAAACCCCAGAAGCATCAAAAGAAATGAAATCAAGGGCCTTTGCTGCAATAGGACAGGTTCCACCAACCAATAGTCACTTTGCTCCTTTGATCGAGACCCATTGGAATTTGGAATAGAGAGCCTAACTTGAGGTATACAAAGGAACCTTGAATGTGGAAATTTTAAAAAGGTGTAATCCGTTAGCAGACTCATGGGGTTCTGAGTAGCAACTTTGTATTTAGGGCTGGCAGCAAGTAAAAAAGGGTTCTTGGGAAGGAACATTTTGTATAGGGTGCCTGTTAAGGTCTGATGGTAGAGGTCCTGGATGCGTTGAAGTCAGGGTCCTTGTAAGTAATGGGCTATATGTATTGCGATTGCAAGTTATGAAATCACCTCGTCTTAATCCTTGTAAGTAATGGGCTATATGTATTGGCGAGGTATGAATTCACCTCGTCTTAATAACGGCATCACCTTTCGGAAAAAAAAAAAAAGGAACCGAGTACTATAGCTTGTTATGATCCAACTTGTATTATTAACAACCCATTTATTCAGTCATTGCATGTTACTCTTTTGGGAAATCTAGCCCATAGTTCTAAAACTCACTGACTCGACTCGAAACTCAGCTGAGTTAACTTCACTGGTGAGATTTCAAGCCAAGTCACTTGGAAACTCGAATCTGAGAGTGACTTGACTGATTCATGGAGACTTGTTGACTTGACTCTCTAACTTGGTCAACTCAACACAACTCTGACTCGGTCCAAATCATTCGCCTTGTCAGGCCACTTTTCAATGAAAAGTAGCAAACCAAGCTATGGAACAAATTGCTGCTCTGTTTCTATTTTTATAATACATATGCCAAATATAACTGATTTAAATGATTGTTTTATTCCTGCTATTTTTAGTTTGTAGTTATCGATCCAACCCAAATGAACATCGAGTCGAGTCGAGTCGAGTTTTCGGGTTTTTAAACTGTGATCAAGCTACAGAGTGAGTTAGTAGTAATTTCAGTAAGCTACAATCCTCCTTTTTATCATGGAATAATACCCTTTATGGCATCAACTGGAGATGATCATGTGACTGTTTCCTTTACAGGATCGCAGGCATGACTTTAATTTCAGTTACAACCTATGAATTAGCTTAGTTCACCTTTAATGGGGAAAACAAAATCATATCAAATTTGCTGTACTTGGCTCTTTTGAGGTTTGAGGTTTGAGGTTTTCTCGAATACATACTGAAGTATTGCAATACAATGCCTCGGGACTTTACCCTTTGAATTTGGATCCCCTTCCAATATGATCCAAAACATTTATATGACAAGTCTCACTTTGTATTGTGGAAAGTCAACAGATAATAGCTCTCAATTGGATTATTTCAACCCCTCATGATTTGGCTCTTTGGCTATTGAACATGAACAGTCACTATAAACTTTGTATAATAAATAGGTTGAAATATTCAATATCAGAGTTTTCTTTGGCATCCCCATCCAAGGTGAGCCAAGAGTTTGTCTTTGGAAAAGGCCCAAATCATCTTATTATAATACATTAGGATGTATTCGAGCAAACCTCTTCAGCTTTTCGTAGCTCTCTTTATTTTCCCTTTAATCATCTAAATAGATAAAGCAACCTTGGGAGCCATGTGCAGTGAAATGGCCCCAGGACCCAACGGTTTTCCAATTTTCTTTTTCCAGAAATCTCGGCACATTATCAGAATGGACGTCATGGATTACATTGAGGAATTCTCGAGCTTGGAGCCTCGTTCATTGCCCTCATTCCCAATGTGGAAGGAGCTAAGCAGTTGAAAGACTTCAAACCGATAAGTCTTTTAGGGGGTCTGTACAAATTTTGGCTACACTATTCCAAGAGATTCTCTCCTAGGTGATTTCGGAAATCAGGGCGCATTTGTGCCAGGAAGGTAGATTTTAGATAGTGCTCTAATTGCTCATGAATGTATTGATACTAGGCAGGCACAGGAAGAAGAAGAGCGGGTTAGTGTGCGAGCTTGATATCGAGAAGGCGTAATTGGGACTTCTTGGACTACATGCTTGATAGATTTGGGTGCGGCCTCAAGTGGAGGAATTGGATCCGTGAATGTGTGCAATCTGCTTCCTTTTCTGTTTTGGTTAATGGATCGCCTAAAGAATTCTTCAAGGCCTCTCGTGACCTTAGACAAGGGAACCCTATCTCCCCAAATTTATTTGTCGTTATAGGGAAGCCCTTAGCATGATGGTCCAAAGAGGGGAGGAGAACGGGCTCTTTTGGGATTCAAGGATACAAGTGATAAGGATCACATTAGCCATCTTCAATATGCCAATGATACATTGTTATTTTGTGAAGCAGAGCCACAATCAGTGGACAATCTTCAAAAAATATTGTTGTGTTTTGAGGTGGCCTTGAGTCTAAAGATAAATTTGGCGAGTTTTAGATGTTGGGGGTGCATGTGGATAGGGAGAAGTTATCTTCCTTTGCTTATATTTTGATTGAAAAACTGGAGAATTTCTGTTATCATATCTTGGGTGCCTTTTTGTATTAGGAAGCCGGCTAAACACTTGTGGAAGAAAGCCATCGAGAGGATCGATAGGAAATTTGCTTCTTGGAAATGTCGCTATCTTCCTTTGGGGGGCAGATTGACCCCTGCTTAAGGCGGCCTTTTCCAACATGCCAGTGTATTTCATGTCTCTATTCAAATGTCCAGCGCCGGTGATGAAAACTTGAGAAAATGAAAAGAGACTTCCTTTGGAGGGGGATCAATGATGAAAGGATATTTTATCTCCTTAAGTGGGGAGAGGTGTGTAAGCCAATCGGGGGGGGGGGGGGGTGGGCGGGCGCGCTGGTCCGAAGCTTCTGTCAGTCACGACATCAGTCACGACGACTCTTCTAGGCAAATGGATATGGAGGTTTGGGGCAGAAAAGGGGAGTAGATGGAGGGAACTTATTGCTAGCAAATATGGAACCCAAGAGGGTGCCTGGTTCATGAGAAGCTCTTCTATGCATAGAGCTTTGGGGTTTGGAAAGCCGTAGCGACAACGGAACATTTCGTTCGCAGGGGTATATCTTTCAAGCTCAGAAGTGGAAAACACATCCGATTTTGGGTTGATGTGTGGTGCGCTAATAGAGCGTTACTGGATTTATTTCCGAGGATTGCCCGATTAGTTGTCAATTGATTTGCAGTAGTTGCAGCAGATTGTTTCTCTTTCGACAGGTCTGGGTGGTGTGGTCCCCTCCATGTCGAACGAATGTGTCAAACGTTGAGATTGACGAGGTTGTAGAACTTCTGAATCTCCTAAAACCATAAAGCCTTCAATCGGTATGGAGGATCACATATTCTGGGAAAGACTCCAATCCAGGCAGTTTTCCGTCAAATCATTATGCAGCATCATCTCTGAGTTAGGTCATGACCCTTCATCATCTCCTTTCCATCACTAGTTCTATGGGGTACCTCCTTGTGTGGCAGTGTTTGTTTGGCTCATGAGCAGAAAGAGGATTCTTATGGTCAACAATCTGCAGAGAAGAGCTCTCGTCCTTCCCAAGATTTGTTTGATGTGCATGGAGAATGAGGAGACGGTTGATCACCTCCATCCACTACCCATTCGTCGTCAAAGTGTGGGATAACTTCTTGGGTTTGTATCACATGGCTTGGGTTATGCCACAAATAGTTGAGATGCTGCTTTGGGCCTAGCATGGGGGAGTTGGAGGGAGGAACAAAGTCACTTGGAGACTTCTTATTATGGTTGTGCTTTGGGTCATTTGGAGGGCAAGGAATGGGTGGTGTTTTCGTAATCATTAGGAAAGCTTAGGTGAGGTCATTAGCAAAATTAAAGTCCTATTTGATTGGGTGGGGAATGTTTAGATTTCTCTGGCTGGTGCTTTTTCTATGTTGTGACTTGTGCGCTAGCTCTTTAATTGTATTCTTTTCTCGCTTTTTGTGAGTCTTCTAATGAATGGTTGTTACCTCTAAAAGAATTTTTTATTTTTTTTATTTTTTAAAAAAAAAAAAAAACTACAATATCAAACTTACAGTAATAGCAAACTTTTCCACAAAAACTACCAATAAATTTCATCAAAAGTTCTTGGAATTTTCATGAAATTTCAAAAACTAGATAAGTTGCATATTTACAGCACACTTGGATGTGTACTACCAAGTTGGTTTTGCTTGGGTTACTTTGGCAAAACCATTCCATTAAGCGTTAACAGAAACCATATTATATGGGATTCCGTTTTCCCAGTTTTCCTCACTCAAATCACACCCTAGATGCCCTGAAAACAATAAATTTGGGTGGAGTTCATCCACACACCACCAAAAGTGGGAATATCCAAACATGGGTGGTACGTAACAGATCTAATTCCTCAAGAAGGCCAAGATCCATATAACTTTCTAATGGCTCATAATATTGCGGCCGTCAACATTTTCCATTGGTGAAGAGGAACACGATAAGATTTTCTCTGAGGGAGGGAAACTGCAACAATAGAACTCTATATGTTAAGAGCATCAACATGGAGCAAACTGCTGAGCAACTCAAGCAATCGTTATCTTGTTTTCAAGAAGTTCAGCTTGTCATAGGAACATGGCAACTACCTAAGCATCATTCCAAGAGAGCACAATTTCATTCTAAAATGCCCCAATCCCTTGGAGAGTCTGCCTTGACATTCTCCTTTCTCGTTATTAATAAATATGGGCTGTACAGCTTTACGACACATTTAGGGATGTGTGGATGTGGGTCGTACAGCCTAAATGGTGCATATGGGCCTAGGCTTCTTTGATCTCTTTGTTAAAGTCAAATTAAGGTTTTAGATTGATTCTCTCTCTCTCTCTCATGGTATCAGAGAATTCATCCTAATCCATCTTCTCTTAATTCCTTTTATTCCCCCCACCTTTTTTATTCTCATAAATCTTATGCTGAAACTTTTCTTCAGGCCCGTATAATGGCTTACACATGAGGGGGGTGTGAGATTCATGTGATCATCACCCCTCGTGTGTCGAGAAGACATGTGGGCTGATCTCTCCAAAGCATGATGCTTATTCTATGGGAAGTGTGCAAGTGTTCGTGAATCGTGCTAGGCCAGCCCATGTTTGTGCAAGGCATGTGGTACTCTTTCTCTTTGTTTTAATGGAGATGAGAAGTGATATGAGAACTGGATTTCTAAATCCATCTAATTTTTTAGAAGACCAAATAACCTATATTAAATTGAATGAAACAAATTATCTCCGGTGGTTTTAAGTCAATTCAAGTGTTTTTAACAACCAAAGGCAAATTAAGTTATTTGACCACGGAGAGGCCAGATGAGAGTGCTAATATATATAATAAATGGATCCAGGACAATGCTCAAATTATGACATGGTTGTGTAATAGCATGGAATTTTGAATACTGCAAAAGAAATATCGTTGCATACCATAAATTCGAACCCGATGATACGATTAAGCGATTAAAGGCTCACCTAGTTACTAAAGGATATATTCAAATACTTGGTGTTGATTATACTTAAAACATTCTCTCCAATTGCCAAGTTGAATCCAATTAGTGTTATTCCCTATGTGGTTGTTAATCATGGGTGGCCCCTCTTCCAACTAGATGCTAAAAATGCATTTCTTCATGGTGATATCAGAAAAGAGGCATATATGGATAAACCGCTCGAATTCGTTGCTCAGGAGGAGTTGAACAAGGTGTGTAAATTGCAAAAGGCAATCTATGGTCTAAAGCAATCACCACGTACACGGTTTGACAAATTCATTGAAGTTGTATTAAACTGCAACTATGTTCGAAGTCATGCAGATCATTCTATCTTTACACGGAGAGGCATGTCAGGCTTTATTATGTTAATAGTATACATTGATAATATTGTTGTTATAGCAAATGATGATAAGGGAATAAAGGACCTAAAGAAATACCTACAAAGACACTTTCTCACAAAAGATTTGAGACATCTTCGATACTTCTAGGTATAGAAGCTGCCAGATCAAATGAAAGAATTAATGTCTTAACGAAAATATGTTTTGGATTTGTTCGTAGAGATTGTTCTTCTTAGTACTAAGTTATTAGATTGGTTGGTAAACTCATTTAGTTAACCATCACTAGGCCAGATATTTCTTATGCTTTGAGTGTGGTGAGTTTACGATCTCTTCGAACAATACAACACATGGATGCAATCGTTCGAATTTTGCGATACCTTAAAAGGGCATCAGGTCGAGGAATTCTATACAAATGAAATAATCACCTTCGGGTCATAGGATACTCTGAAGTAGATTAGGCTGGTTCTTTGGAAGACAGGCAATCTGCTACTGGATACTGTACATTTGTGGTAGTAAATCTAGTCTCGTGGAAGATTAAGAAGCAAAGTGTTACGGCCATATCAACAGCTGAAGCAGAATATAGAGCAATGGCTCATACTACCTGTGAGTTATTATTGATCAAGAAACTATTATCAGAAATGGGGTTTGTGGTGAATTTACCAATGCAATTGTTTCGAGATAATCACGTTGCATCCTATATTGCCAATAATCCAATCTATCATGAAAGAGCTAAACATATTGATGTAGATCGCCACTTATACGTGAAAGGGTATCTAGTGGCGAAATGTCTGCTCCATATGTCTGGTCACGGGATTAACTTACAGATGTATTCACCAAAGCTCTTCCTCATGGTCGGTCTACGCACATATATTGCAAGCTTAGCATCAACAACATCTATACTCCAGCTTGAGCGAGAGTGTTAATATATGGCCAAGTGACCCATCTAGGGATATGTGGATGTGGGTTGTACAATTGTACAGCCCACCTGGATGGTGAATATAGGCTTAGCCCTTCTTTTATCTCTTTGTTGAAGTCAAATTAGGGTTTTAGATTAATTCATTATTTATGTTTGATTTGAATTCTTGTTTAGGACATGGAGAATTTTTTGCTTTTGTTCCTAAGGGTATTTGTGTCTTTTCAATACTTATTAGATAAATAGAGAACGGAGCGTCTCTTTCTTCTTTCTACTTTCCATATTCTGAACTTGTGTAGACCATAGTTTAAAAACCTGAAAACTCGACTCAATTCGACGTCCATCCCGGGTTGGGTTGATTCAAAGACTCTACCCAACTCGACTTGATTTTTAATAATTATAAATTAAAAATATTTCTAATAAAAAAGAACATTTAAACTATTTGCATTCATATAAGAATTATAAAATAAGAAACTTAACGATGACATCCTATTGGTTTAGTGATCCTTCAAAAAAAATCATATTGGTTTAGTGATCGGGACACGTTACAAATGTTACTATTTTGATTCTCAAACATTGCATTTTTTTTCTTTTCCCATTTTATTAAAGAGAACTGATCATCTATAGGCTCTCTGCATAGCAAGTGCCACATAGTGCATTTTATGCCGCAAAAAATATTGAAAAAATATTTTTAAATCCCCTACTCTCAAGTGATTTTTTTCGTTCAAAATGCACCACATGGCACTTGCCATGCAGGCAGCCTTTAGGTGATCAGTTCTCTTCATTAAAATACCTTTGACAAGCCGATTGACTCAGCTTGAGTCACCGTGAATCGCGTCAAGTCGACCAAATTTGCGAGTTGATTCAATGAGTCTTCCTAAGTCCAGGCCAAGTTAGTCTTAAATCCAAGTTTCCTAAGGACTCGGCTCGAAATCTGGCGGAGTCAACTTGAGTTGAGTCAGATAATTTTAGAACTGTGGTATAAACAGACAACATTTCCCCTCCAACGATACAAAAAACCATAATCAGATTCTGAAAACTCAATTAGAATTTCCCAACAAAACACCATTTTGTAAAAGTAATGCAAAGCTGCAGCCAATGCACCATTGGTCCATCAAAACTTCACAGTTTGAAGTTGTTCAAGACCCTTCTACCAAGGTGTCACTCCCTGTAACACCCTGAATCTCGGGTGCCGAGTAATGCTCGACTCCCGATATTTTAGGTGTCACTTATGCATTGCAGAAGCGGATTCTATGGTTCATTTTACTTGGCATGCGAGCATTTGAGGAATTTAAGATGGATCATGCGACATGCACTGAAATGGATGCAAATTCAAACTCAAAGTATGACTAATCGAGAAGATGTAAATGTCTAGTGTACGGGACCGTATCCCAGCAAAAATACATACGATTCCAAAATACAAAATGTCTCAGCTCAAAATCTCATCGCTGCCCCTAAAGCGACCTATAGTGGCCCGCCCATCAGCTGGAAATACGAAAGCTCCTCCTCCGAATTCACGGATGCCTCCTCCAGCGCGTCGGACTCCAGGGTACCTGCATCTATGATAGGGTCTGGTCGGTGTTTTAAAACACCGTCCCAGAGTGGGAGTAAGTGATCAACTCAGTAGTTCCAATAACATCAAGTTACGTATGTTATCAATTCCACAAACACGGTTAATGATAAAGCAACTTAGACATCCAGTTCCTATATACTCTTATTAATGCATGTGCATGTTATTATGAGATGATGCATGTCCTCGCAATCCAACACTCCCTCATAGCAAATCCGATGCCCCATTCGCAAATGCCAACACTCCCCCATCATGCGACCACAATGCCCAAGTCACCACAACCTATACTAATGCAATGCGATGAGAGATCATGTTAGCCAAGTATTGAGTACACACCCCAAGCCAACCCGGGATGCGTCGGTATATATAGTGTACTTGACTCCTTGCTCGGGCAAAACAAGTACTAGTGCGGACGTCAGTTTATCCTTCAGCTCTCGAAAAGCCACCTCCGCTTTCTCGTTCCAGGCGAACTTGGTGTCCTTCCGAGTGAGTTGGGACAACGGCCAGGCTATCTTCGAAAAATCTTTGATGAACCGGCGATAATAGCCCGCGAGTTCAAGGAAGCTTCTCACTTCCGTGACTGAACCCAGCTGCTTCTAGTCTTGCATTGCCACCACCTTGGCAAGATCTACAGCTATACCTTCCTTCGAGACCACATACCCTAAAAATTTGACTTCTTCTTTCCAAAAACCGCATTTTCGAAACTGCGAAAACAATTGGTTCTGCTTGAGCATGTGGAGGACTACCCGCAAGTGTTCTTCGTAATCCTCCCAACTCTTTTAGTATACTAGAATGTCGTCAATGAACACAATGACGAATCTATATAGGTAGGGCTTGAAGACCCTATTCATAAGGTCCATGAACACTATCGGCGCGTTTGTGAGCCCAAACGGCATGACCAGGAATTCGTAGTGTCCAAAGCTAGTCCTGAAGGTCGTTTTATGCACGTCCTCCTTCTTAACCCGTAACTGGTGGTACCCAGACTACAAGTCTATCTTCGAGAAACATTGGGCGCCTCTTAATTGAGCAAACGGGTCCTCAATCCTAGGCAATGAGTACTTGTTTTTCACCGTGACATGATTTAGCTTGCGGTAATTAATGCATAGCCGCAATGAACCGTCTTTCTTATTCACAAACAACACCAGAGCTCCCCATGGCGAGACACTCAGTTGAATGAAGCCGGACTCCAATAAGTCATCAATTTGAGTCCTCAACTCCTCTATCTCGCACGGGAGCATGTGGTATGTCAATAGGGAGATAGGTGTGGTGCCCGGCACTAGGTCGATGGTGAAGTCAATCTCCCGCGGGGGAGGGAGCCCAGGTATAACCCTGAACACTTTTATGAAGTCTCAGACCACAGGTGTGTTTGTTAATAAGGGAGCATCATACCCCTCAACTAGAGAAGCATAGCAATGAATTCGATGCGGGTAGCTGACCTGGACTGGGAATGTGAAGGAGGTGTCCTTAGCTTCGTGGATTGTCACCGATCAAGCTTCACAATCAATTTATGCCCTCATTATGATCAACCAGTTCATGCCAAGGATGACGTCATAATGGAAGATTTTTGTCACAATCAAGTCAATGTACACCTCCTTACCTCCCCAGTCTACGGGCAATTACAACAAATTTCAGTGGCCTCCGAGAAGGTCCTAGCGGCTGAGATGACTCTTACTCCTAACATAGGGGTGGTGCTCAACTTTAAACACTTGACCGTGGCACATGACATTAGGGATGTTGTGAACCCAATGTCCATTAAAAGGAATACGGGGGTACCTCGTATGTGGGCTATAACCTCGAATGTTGTGGGCGTATATACAGCAGCACTGACACCCTTTGTCGCCATTGCATGAACTCGCGCCTGCTGCTCAAGGTTGGGCAATTGCACGGGTCGTTGAGGCGGTTTACTCTGATGTGCAAGAGGGCGATTGAATTGTTGTGCAGGCCCCATTGCTCGCTGAGAGGGAGCTGGCATTGTTTGTTGTGACTGGCGGTTAATGCGCTGAGGGGGCATATAGCCGTTGTCCCTCATCCTGGAGAAACAAAAGGGCGTCGTATGGCCCACTTTCTTACAGTATGTGCATACTCGATTAGGCTGCATCTGGGGAGCTAGGGGGGCCATGAGTCTCGGAGGCGAGTTCATCCGTTGCCTCTTGCCCGGGAGTGATGAGG
This sequence comes from Magnolia officinalis, assembly GCA_021015155.1. Classification (NCBI taxonomy): domain Eukaryota; kingdom Viridiplantae; phylum Streptophyta; class Magnoliopsida; order Magnoliales; family Magnoliaceae; genus Magnolia; species Magnolia officinalis. The sequence goes on along the minus strand of JAJHSJ010002589.1, from coordinate 45,629 downwards.
GTTGCCCCTCCGTCCTAGGCCTTAGGCCCAACTGCAGGCGGGCTCGAGAGACCTGCTCCCCATCCTGCTCAGATAGCAAAGACATCTCCACGAGGTCGGCATATGTATGGATATCGACGCAACACATCTTTGTGCGGATGCCTGCCCGCAAGCCCTCCGAAAAACGCCGCATCTTGGTCTGTTCGTCCGCCACTATCCAAGGAGCATACCGCGACAGCTCCGTGAAGCGGTTCTCGTACTCGGCCACTGACATCCCTCCCTGCTGGAGGTGGAGAAATTCACTCTCCTTTTCATTACGGTAAGTGAGTGGAATGTACTTCTTGAAGAAGCGCGACTTAAATTCATCCCACGTCCATACGAAGCCGGCCGGTACGGACCTTAGTACGCTATCCCACCATAAGTCTGCCTCCTTCTCGAACCCATAAGTAACGAGCTCGACTTGTTCTGCTTCGGAGCAGTGGAAGGGCCGAATCATCTTGGAGACCCGATTTAGCCAATACTCGGCGTCCTCGGGCCGGTGGGTGCCCGCAAAGGTGGGCGGCCTGAGCCTTTGGAAGCGCTCAAACAAATCGCTTGTCGCGGCCGTGACAGGAGTCTGTGCGAGCTGCACCGGTGGGGCCACATTCGGGTTGTGGGCAATAGCTTCCACAAGTGCGGTTAGGGTCTGATGTTGTTGTTGCATTAAGAGCAACATCTGCCCCATCATATTTATGGTCGGGGCCGCCTGAGGCACGGGTGGGGCCGAAGTCGTGGCCTGAGCTTGGCCGAAATCTGGTGGCGCACTAAAGGTCGCCTCTGGCGTAACGTCCATGACACTGGATGGGTCTACTAGCCCAGGGTGGCATTGTCCCGCCGGGGGCCGCAACTGCTCACTTGCCCTTTTAGATTCCAGGCCCGAGTCGAGTCCCGACGGTTCACTGTGGGAGGAGTGACTCTCCTCAACCAGTCCGCCGTGGGGGAGGTGGACAAAGCGGCGGCTTCCATCGGGAAGCATCTCCTGTGATCACGTTATAAGCATGCGTCAGGCTTATGGGGCAATTATGCGAGATCATGCGCACATATAATTACAGGTATGCCATTCAAGGGTAAAGATATACACGACAAATCATCACATAGCATCAAACATTCACGAAACTAAAATAACACATGGTGGTTTCATTGCGGTGGTTTACCAATGTTCGAGTTGTCGGTATCGCTACAAGTTTCGCTGGCCAGAGATAAAGATATAATATTATTATCGCCAATAACTAGAAATGCGGAGAAAAATGGGAAAACATGGGGATAACGGTGGAATTTTTCAGTGAAACTTCAGGACATGCCTAAATACACACATTTGCATATTCAGGAATTAAAATTTTGTAAAAAAAAAAAAAAAAAAAATGCATTAAATAATAAGTTTTCATTTAATGAGGCCCAAAAAGCATGTGTTGCCGTAAGAAATTACTCCAATAATAACCAAAATGAGTTTATATAATGCAGCTAGCATATAATAAGTAATACATGTAAAAGTAAATGAATTAAAAAATTAAATGTGTTTTTCTTAACGATAATGTAGAATGTTGATCCTACTTGGGAGTTGAGACAAACATTAGATCCACCCCATCCATCAGGTGGGTCGTCACATTTTCACTATATATCATTGAATTATATCAAACAAAACACTTAATTAGGCCAAATAAAAGTGTAAATTTATCTTAAAACTTGAAATTCAAGTGTTGTAGCCCACATGAGTATTGAGTGTTGTAGGCTTGTAGCCCACTCTAAATTATCCTAAAACGATCTAGAAAAATGAATGAACGGCATAGATAAAATACAAACATGATAGTGGGGCTCAAAGAGCACCGTCCAATAGCCATTGGCTACGCACCGTCGGTAGCCATCCACGTCGGGAATGGATTAGGTGTTATGCAGTTAACGGCTTAGTGGGTGTTACCCCTACCGTGGGGCCCACCTTGATAATTCGTTGAATATCCATGCCGTTCAACCATTTCTACAGTCCATTTTAGGACCGGGAACCAAAAACTATGCATTTCTAAATCTCAAGTGGACCACACCATAGGAAACAGTGGTCCTCACCGTAAAAAATTCGAAAGGGCCCATCGTAAAGTTTTCATAATGTTTATTTGCAATCCAACTTCTTGATAAAGTCAAGAAGATCCGGATGACGAGAAAGTAGAAAGATTAGATTGATCCAAAAATATTGTGGACTAAGGAAAGGTTTTAATAGTTATTCATCACTTTTTCTATTGGTATGGTCCACGTGAGATTTGGGATCGCCTCCTAAAATGAGATGTAAAAATAGATGGACGACATGGATACACAGAAAATACATCAAGTTGGGCCCCACACGGTTAGAGTAACACCCACTAAGCTGTTACCCGGGTAACAACTAATCCGCTCTCATCCATGTCCAGGCGAATGTAAGTAGTTTATCATACCGAGTAAACTCTATTGGGCCCACCGCGAATGTAATTAGTTTATCCATGTCGTCCATCTATTTTCCATCTTATTTGAGGACTTAAGCCCAAAATTAAAGCATATCTAAGGCTCAAGTTGACCACACCATATGAAATAGTGGGAATAATGATTTCGACCATTGAAACCTTCTTAGGGCCCACAGTGATGTTTGTTTGTCATCCAAACTGTTCATAAGATCACATGGACATGGATGAATAAAAAACAGAAATATCAGGTTGATACAAAACTTTTGTGGCCCCCAAGAATTTTTCAATGGTAAACGTTCAATTCACACAGTTTCCTATGGTGTGGCCACCTAAGCTTTGGATATGCTTCATTTTTTGGTTTGTGCCCCAAAATTATCTAATAAAATAGATGGACAGAGTGGATCAAATACATAAATCACGGTGGGCCCCATAGAGTTTACTCAGTGCGCAATCCGCTTCCATTCTGGCGCAGTTTGGGTGGATCCCAAAATCTACCGAGGTCAGTAGATCCCTAACTGTGGGACCCACTGTGAAGTATGTGCCTTACATCTGCACCATCCATCATATATGACAGCTCATTTTAGTGCATGATCCAAAAAATGAAGCAGATTCAAATCTTCAGTGGACCACACCACAGGAAACTGTGTGAATTGAACGCATACCATTAAAAACTTCTTGAGGGCCACATAAATTTTGAATCAAGCTGATATTTGTTTTATCCCTTCATCCATGCCTTTTTATATTTACAAAAAGGTTTGACAACAAATAAACATCATTGTGGGCCCTAAGAAGGTTTCTATAGTGAAAATCATTATTCTCATTGTTTCTTGTGGTGTGGTCCACTGGAGTTGTGGATATGCTTTAATTTTGGGATTTACCCCTAACGAGGGGGGGGGGAGGCTATTTCACTTAAGTTTTAGATTTTTGGCTAGGGGAGTTGTGCGTTTCAAGCGCTTTAACTGTCAACCCAAGTTGGGTGGCTCTAGGCACTTTCTTGGTTTGCCACCCACGATGGGCCTCAAGCCCAATGAGGTGGACGACCCTCTATAGTTTCAGACCTAACGGAACTACAATGCGCGGTCTAGGTCTATTTTGGTCTGTCGGGGTGATTTTGGGAGGGCCCACCCCCGAGGTCCGCTTCGGGTCCAGGTCCTTAGGTTTAGCTATGTTTGCAATGCCATCCCTTCACGATTTGTGAAAGTGGCCGATCAACCCTGTCTATCCTTAGTTTCTGGGGCTTTGCACGCTTCCCCATGTAGTCTCCCTGGCACGGTCCTAGGGCGGCTCTACTGGCAGACGCCCTAGGATAATGCGTCGTTTGGCTCAGGTGTTACTAATGGTGACGTCGGAGGACCTACTCGAATATGCTAGAGACGAAGACGACCACTCACATCAGCACAGCTTTCTTTGTAGATGGGTGACGAGTTCCAGATGGGGCCCACCGGGTCATTTTGAAGACCCCACATGCATTAGACATGCATCAGGAAGACTCCACCTTGGGATGATGCATGTGGGCTTCTTAGGAGATCATTTTAGTCATAGGATTTCTATTTCGTGTCAATCCGACCATTGGATCTTGTCGATCACGCAATCAGGCCACCAGATCTTTTAGATCTGGGCCCCTTGGACTCTGATCTTGCTTTCTTTATGTTTTTTGTTATTTTTAGGAGTTATTTGATGGTTGAGATTGATAATATATGTTTTAGTTTTCTTTAATGGGTCACTTTACTTAATTTCGAATTTAATTCCGAATTTAATGTTTTAGTTTTCTTATTTTGGATAATATATTTTTAGTTTTCTTATTTAGTTTTCTTGTTTTAGTTGTAATTATGCTGGATTTTAATTCCGAATTTTTAATTATAAAAGCACAGGGAGGGTGGAGTTCCAACCCTAGTAGAGATTTGAGCAGAAAAAAAGAAGAGAGAAGCTCTCTTGTGTGAAGGAATTTTTCATCTTTATTTTCTAGGGGTTTTTTTTTTTTTTTTTTTTTTATTTAAATTGTGGAAGGGTAGAAGCTTGTTTGGTGGTGGATTCCCCAAGGTACATCATTCATCTTCCTCATCTTCGAAAGGTATTCTTCTTCTTACATCTTTCCCTCTCTTCTTCGAAAGGTGTTCTTCTTCTTCTCTTGTCTTCATCTTTTCCTTCCCATTACAACCTTCTAAACTCTAGATCTTCAATTTCCTATTTTTTCCAATTTCTAAAAAAACCCTAATTCCAAAATCTCCAATTCTCATAAACCCTATTTTTCCTAATTTCAGATTTTCCCCTTTCCTAACTCTAATCATAAAACCTACAAATCTGTCCATTGAGTGGGGAACGTGCCTATGCTAAATTGGAAGTTTTATCCTTCCATCGGTCCTAGTTTTAATTGATTTATGTGAATTCTTAACATGCGGGCATGTGATTTAGGTTAAATCATATTTTATTTCTTATCGTTTACTCTTAATTAATTAATTGGTTAGCATATTTTGTTAATTGAATTACTTTATGAACTCTTTCATAATCTCCACGTTGCATGCTAGCATTAAATCATGTGTCCTGCATCAGTTACACTCCCACTTCAAATGGCACTTTGAACTCGTACTCCCACTCTGTCTTCCTAGGCTTTTATACTTGCTACATTCACAAGCAGGGGCTTTACCGCTCTACCGCTCGAATCATGTCATGCTTCGTACAACTAAGGTTCAGGAAGTTTATATTTCAAGGGAGGAGAACAGATTCGAGAACATAGTTCCTAATGGATTTGACTGATCGGAAGATATTTTCAGATGGTGCAAAAATGCATAAGGGGAGAACCCCACAAGCACAAGGGCAGAGTATGATGCCCCTTTGTTGCATGATTTGGAGAAACAATTGCAATAATGGAATCAAATCTTGGGTCCACCCTTAACTTTAGTTTTGCTCGTCTAATATTGCCGAAAGAACCCCCTGCAAAAAGCTAGTCTCCGAAGGCTTGGTACTCTAGACTCTCTCCTTATCAAAGTCATGAGCATATAGTTGCATGAATATTCTAGTGGTACTGGGAAGAAGTGGGTCCCACTTGGGGTATGTATCACATCCAACCCCTCTATTAGGTGCATCCCCAAAGGTTACCTCCAAGACTGAAAAGCAGCAGGATTCAAAACTCTGGTAGGCCACATCATTGGAACAATGTGGGAGGAAACACACACCCCAGATCTTCTGGAGGCCCACATGAGTTGCATAACAGCTTGATGTTTGTCCCAACCCTACATCCACGGCAAATGACAGGTCTGGACAGTTCCGTATAGACAACAGGGTAAACCCCCCACTCAAATCATAGGTATCCCCTCTCAACTTGTCCCAAGTGCTGTGGCAAGTTTTGGGCACGAATAACATGAGGCGACACATCGATAGACAGATCGGATGTCATGAATCCATCACGTGAGCCCCACTTCTTCCCGGTATCACTGTAGTTTACAGTGGTATCATTACCACTGTAGCACACCCCACATTACAATTATGGTGTTATTCCTGCTTTGGCATGGCATGTCAAGATTTTTAGCCACTTTAGGACATAACCTCTTCTCTACTTCTAATTGTCACAATATGGAAGTTGTCCTCAAACCACAGGTATGCTTCTTTCAAGCCCAAATTGGAAGTAATGTAATTGCAATTTGGATCTTGGCCCCTCAATATGAATGCTAAGAATGGATCCGACCCGATCAGACCCGACTCGGTACCGTTCCGAACAGAACTGACGGTCTGATCGGGTCTGATCGGCCAGTTTTGTTGCATGATTTGGAGAAACAATTGCAATAATGGAATCAAATCTTGGGTCCACCCTTAACTTTAGTTTTGCTCGTCTAATATTGCCGAAAGAACCCCCTGCAAAAAGCTAGTCTCCGAAGGCTTGGTACTCTAGACTCTCTCCTTATCAAAGTCATGAGCATATAGTTGCATGAATATTCTAGTGGTACTGGGAAGAAGTGGGTCCCACTTGGGGTATGTATCACATCCAACCCCTCTATTAGGTGCATCCCCAAAGGTTACCTCCAAGACTGAAAAGCAGCAGGATTCAAAACTCTGGTAGGCCACATCATTGGAACAATGTGGGAGGAAACACACACCCCAGATCTTCTGGAGGCCCACATGAGTTGCATAACAGCTTGATGTTTGTCCCAACCCTACATCCACGGCAAATGACAGGTCTGGACAGTTCCGTATAGACAACAGGGTAAACCCCCCACTCAAATCATAGGTATCCCCTCTCAACTTGTCCCAAGTGCTGTGGCAAGTTTTGGGCACGAATAACATGAGGCGACACATCGATAGACAGATCGGATGTCATGAATCCATCACGTGAGCCCCACTTCTTCCCGGTATCACTGTAGTTTACAGTGGTATCATTACCACTGTAGCACACCCCACATTACAATTATGGTGTTATTCCTGCTTTGGCATGGCATGTCAAGATTTTTAGCCACTTTAGGACATAACCTCTTCTCTACTTCTAATTGTCACTTCCCACCTACTCCCACTTCTCACTGCTTCCAGTGGCTGAGACTGTGTTTGGATGCACAAGTAAACTGAACTGTAGACATTCAGTTTCATAAAGCAGAAAGTACTAGTTCTAATGATGTTTCCTGGCATTCACAATATGGAAGTTGTCCTCAAACCACAGGTATGCTTCTTTCAAGCCCAAATTGGAAGTAATGTAATTGCAATTTGGATCTTGGCCCCTCAATATGAATGCTAAGAATGGAAACTGAAATTGGGTTATTTCCATTTTATTAGACTAATAGTAGAAATTAAAGTCGATTGCACATCCAAAAGCACCCTCAGTGCTAGCGTGGCCTAAAATTCAATGCACCCTCAGAGAAAGTCTGCTCCACATAAAAAATCAGAACATGGACAAAGTTCTGCTTTCCCTTCACAACCTTCAACAAGCAGTTCATCATTATTGTCATTTTAGCCTTCGTCCTAGAAATTTTGAGGGTTGGCTTTTGAATGGTAGATTGGCAAAAGATTTATGATTGCTGCCCACCAGACATTAACCTTCATCTTTTACCTAGGTTCTTGAAACCGGGCATGGCACGGGCTCACATTGAAACCACTTGCATGCAGCACAATCCGGCCCAATATCAACCCCCAGTCTGCCTGTTGCATGCATGCCCCAAAGCGTGAGCAAGCAAAGTAGGGTCATCAAGGACCATCAACCAAGAAAACTGCTCGGTACAAAGGCCATCAGATGTACCACCATCGGAACAAAGTGGATAGGACATGCTCAAGAAGTTGGCTGCATGGAGTAACAGAGACCAGATAACCCGCTGATCCATGATAGCCTGCTGATCCATGTTTACCAAACACCACTCACATGCCAACACAAACACATCTAGCAGTATGCCTTAGCCTAATTATTGTGTATCATCAGGAAACGAAAATTAGGAAACCATTAAGGTCTCTAGCATGCAATGCCAAACATGCCAAACAAACATTCAAACAAGAGAAAGGTTTGCATTTGAATGGTTGCTACTACCACAACGATCCACACCTTTGCCCCTCGAAATGAGAGCAGTTGATTTGTTTTTTTCCGCCAAAATGTTCCATTTTGTCCAAATAAAAGATTGGGACAGGAAATTTAAATAATTTGAAAAAAGTCATCCAGAAGCATGATCATCTACCAAGCCAACAAAGAACATCAGCTTGACACTCACCAGAACATTGAAGAAATTCCTAGAAAAAATTTATTACACAAAACAACTTCTTGCAAGCTGTCAGGAATTGAAATCCACCACTAGAAAATGAAACTCATAGGCATAAACCCCATATTCATGTATGTTGCCAAGAATTCAAATTTCGAGCAGCCCATCAGTTAGTACTGGAAAGTATCAATTTATTTTAAGTTGGAATGAGGATTTAGACGAGGCAGAGGTGCCCGCACTTCTACAAAGAGTTGAGGCTTTTAATTCTCAAATTTCAGGCCATGTCAAGGTGGAGGGCAACCCGCTCCACATCACTGAACATGTTGAAGAATGCTTGGCGGTTAGAAATATGTTGGGATCTTGAATATATGTAAGACTGCTAAAGTAACCTTCTACCTGGTGATTGAGAACCTAACAAGCAGGCAGTTTTGCTTGCTAACACTTCCATTCACTATAATAAACTAATGATCCTAGACTCCTGGGCTGCGTTTGGATGCACAAGTGTATTGAATTGAGAACATTCAGATTCGTCAAGAGGAAATGACAAAAATTAATGATGTTGCATAACGAGGAAATAGCCCTCAGATTGATGCAACCTTCTTTACTACTCCAACTTGAAAGTAACACAATTGCCATTGGAGCCAAGTTCCACGACATGAATGCCAAGGTAGAAAACTGCAGTTTAGGATCTTGAATATATGTAAGACTATTGAAGTAACCTTCTACCTGATGATTGAGAAGCTAATAAGCAGGCAGTTTTGCTTGCGAACACTTCCATTCACTGTAATAAAATAATAATCCTAGACTCCTGGGCTGTGTTTGGATGCACAAGCGTATTGAATCGAGAACATTCAGATTCATCAAGAGGAAATGACAAAACTTAATGATGTTGCACAACGAGGAAATAGCCCTCAGATTGATGCTACCTTCTTTACTTCAACTTGAAAGTAACACAATTGCAATTGGAGCCAAGTTCCACGACATGAATGCCAAGGTAGAAAACTGCAGTTTGGTTATTTCCACTTTATAAGACTGGTAATTGGAATTCAATTCACTAATGCATCCAAGTGCAACCGTAGTGTTGCTATTGTATTCAAATAGTAAAAGGGAACTGATCGCCTACAGGCAAAGGTATCACAACTTGTGGTATCTTGTGGTATTGGTACCATACCATTTTTCCTGTGAAAGTGACACTTGTGTAGGAAATCAGTTCCACGATATGAATGCCAAGGTAGAAAACTGCAGTTTGGTTATTTCCACTTTATAAGACTGGTAATTGGAATTCAATTCACTAATGCATCCAAGTGCAACCGTAGTGTTGTTATTGTATTCAAATAGTAAGAGGGAATTGATCACCTATAGGCAAAGGTATCACAAATTGTCGTATTAGTACGTACCATCTTTCCTGTGAAAGTAACACTTGTGCAGGAAATCAGTGCCATGAAAACAATTGGCCTCACCACAAGGATAACCGTTCTCTAAAATCAGACTGATCCTCTCATCAGTTGCACACCAGTATGTTGAGTCAGGCCACTGGTTGTTCATTGATTCCAACGGTGAGCGGACTGACTTGATTTTTGCACCAGGTTATCTTCATTATGAGGCCTACCCTTTCAACAGTCCTGATGCCCTATGCAAGCAGTGCTTTGGCAGGAAAGATGGCACGATACCATAGGTTGTGGTACCTTGTGTGTAGGTGAACAGTTCACATCGTAAAAGTCATTCTAATCATTTATTATATGATGCTCAACTCAAGAATATCTATGCTTGGGCTTTTAGTTTGTCCAACTGGGGAACTTGGTTCAGTGAATCCAAACCATTCCCATGTTCGCCAAATTCATCCTAGGAGTTGAATCTTTGGCTTTTTCCAGTTGCATATGGACCGTTGTTGCATCTCTTTGTTGGCCATACAACCAATTGAAGTTTTGCAGTTTTCCCATGTTTGATATCTTTCTTATGAAAGGGCCATCTATGGCGACAGCCAACATATTAACAGTTTGGATCACCAGACCATGAGGCCCACTTGTACAAACTGAACACCTGAGCATACTACACATGTTCTCAGGTGTAGCATTGTATAAACAAGTAAAATAATAATAATAATAATAACAACACTTCTTTAGGAAAAGAAGGCATGAAGAAATCCACATTAAAAATCTCAAAGCACACCAACCACTAAAATATCTGATTAAAAAAAAGGCATTAGTCAGTCTTCCCCGTGATTCACGAGGAGAAAATGTTACCAACTTCAGTGCCTTTTCCAATTTCCCACCTGAGGATAAGCTTTTGCTGGCGCCTTTGTTCTCATCAGTGGCAGGTTCCTTCTAATTTTCAATTGATCACTCTCTGCTAGCAGCAGATTACAGCTGCAAGAGACAACAAGTCATCTCCCAACGCATAAACAATATAATTATGATCAAATGGTAAGAAAAATCTCAAGAAGAAATCACAGCTTACATTTCAAATGCATAATATGCTTCATGTTGCGTTCATGGAAATGCAAAGGTCATTTCATGATGCCAAAATGGATGGTAAATGAATATATAAAAGGAAAGTAATATTATTACATATGCATAGATGAGGATGAGGATGAGGATGAGGATGTGTGGAAAGCCTAGTAAGGATAAGAATCCCCTAGTAGGAGATTAGATAATGGAGAGTCAACTGAGATGGTTTGGCCAATGTATTACGAAAACCAGAGATGGACCACCTGATAAAAGGACAGAAACTTTGATTAGGCTTGAAGGATCTGAAAAGGAAGAAGGTGGGAAGACCTAAAAGGATTTGAATTGAGGTGGTAAGAAGGTACATGAAGGCTTATTCATTTAAAGAAGATTGGACCTTAGGAATGATTGGCAAAACAGGATACATAGAGCCTACCCGAATAGCTAGAACAAAGACCATGACAACAACGATGTTATGTACAAACATCCAACATCCATGTGAAGCCTAATATGTGCATAGATGATGTATATCTCCATACACAATTAAGAATATAAATCAGCTAAGAACTTGGATGAGGACATCCGAGTACCAATCAAAGTATACCAAAGGAGGAGAAGAGCTCCCGTTTCTTTATGGTTAGGTGATGCATACATGGGGCCCCATGGGCCCAATTCGAGTGCCTAGCACGTAGAAGACCCCACATGCATGATCATGCATCTTTGAAAGCCCCGCACTAGGAAGATGCATGTGGGTTACTTAGTTGGACCATTTGGACCATTGGATTTCGACCGTCGACCATTCCGACCATTGGATCATCGTCATTGGACATTTTGATCATCGGCCATGAAATAATTTAGTTTATTTAATTGTTTATATGTTTTGTTTTTTTAGCTCATATTTTTGCTGAGATTATGGAGTTAGGAACAAATGTTATTTTATTGAGTGTCTCTATGTGAAACTTTTTATCTGAGAGCGTCTTTTTGTAAAAAATCTTTTCTGAAACTATATAAGGCTTGGACGTCCACACCCAAGCCTATTATTGAGCATATGAAAAATTAAAATAATAATAATAAAAAAATAATAAAAATCTCTCTTACTTTGTGATGAAGTAAAACCTCTTGCGATTGGAATAATTTGGTGTGGTGCCATGGAGTGAATCTAAGTTATCTTTCTCTCCCATTCTCTTCAATCAAAAGGTATTGCTCCTCTTTCCCTTTCTTTCTAGTTCTTTCTTCTTATTCTTTCTCCATCTACAAACAATCCATACTTCCATTTTTTTCCTTCTTCCAACCCTTACAACTACGCCCATCCCCTCTGACCGTACCCACCTGTCCTTGTATGGCTATCCGGTCAGCCTTACCGCTCTCTCATCCTTTTGCTTCTACTATTTAACCATAATCCCTAAAACCCAATTTTCTACCCTAGTTTCCTAAAAACCCTAACCCTAAAACCCTAATCCTCAAAATCCTAATTCCCCAACAACCTAACTCTCAAAACCCTAATTTCCAAAACCCTTAAGTCCTAACCCTAGCCCTAACCTACCCAAACCCTCACAACCCAAGTGAACCCCTTTGAATAGAGAACAACCCTTATGCTTAGATGGAAGTCCTACCTTCCATAGATCCTGATTATTTGGTATTTTATTGAATCTACATTACAGGACTATTGTATGGCTTGAATTCAAACATGTTACAGTGCTAAAAAAAATAAAAATAAAAACTTGTGATAGGTAAATTTTATTTTGTGCTTTAAGTTGCCCTAGTTAATCCATTGATGATCTCATTGCATTATTCTAGGCTAGGCCATCCGTCCTGCATCAAACTTTTATCAGAAACTTCTGCAAGTGGGGTGGTTCTTATGATCATGCCACCATCACCATGTAGTCTTATGTACATATGCACTTGCATGCATGTACATATCTATGTATTGAGTACATGAATGCCACACGTAGGATTGATAGTTTGCACGAGTAGGATCCTCCAAACTCCGCCAAAGTATCATATAACCCTACAAAAGCATCATATTCTATCTACTAAATCTAGCTCATGGCCAACGTTTTCTTTCTGAGATTTTATCAAAGTGTCTGTGTATAACATTGACTAAAAGTGACGATTCGGGTTAGTGGGTTTAGAAGTTATTGTGGGTGTTGTCATTGGCACTATGAGAAGGTAGGGATGGAGATTGGCCTGAGGTAGGCTAGGAAAATGATAATTCCTAGGACAGAAAGATGGAGCCAGGCGATGGAGTGGACTTGGTGGGTTGGTCAATTTCAAGAGGATCAGAAAGGGGGATGGTGAGTGGAATAGTGTTAGAGATAATGAGCGGGGGTCATGATGATGCAGTTGAGGTGAGCGAATGAAGTGACGAAGGGGTTACTTTAGCATGCGGGATGAAGTTTGGTACTGGGTTTCAATGTCATTGATGTTAGTCATGGATAAGAGTTATCTTGGGATTGTAAAGATCTTTAATAAAATATTTTTTTAATGGAGAATTTAACATTTTGGTGAAGACAAGATGGTAGGGCTTACCCAACAAGGTTTGGGCGAATGGTCTTTACCGTAGGTTTGCTCCCTATAGGTGTGGGTTCGATTCCCCTCTTTGGCTTTACCCGATACACGTGGTTGTGGGTGATTTTGTGTATCCACAGGGATTAGTCTCACTTCAAAAGAGGTGGGGACACCCTGTGTCTTAAATAATAATTTTAAAAAATTAAAAAATTAAAAAGAGAGAGAGAGAGAGAGAGAGAGATGGTAGGGCTTGAAGTTTTTGAATTCATGGGCAACTAAGAGCATCATGGTATAGGAGGAAGGAATATCTAAACTATCAAATAAGGCATTGCGAACAAGGCGTCTCAATTGCAAGGGATGGAACCGACTAGGTATTGTAAGGTGTTGTTGTAAATGATGATAGCCATGGGACATTTTGAGATGTTTAATGTATTCACTTTAAGTTTATAGAAAGAGACAAGGGGAAAATGTTATGTGTAGAACCGTTACCTATTATGATATGGTTGATTATATAATCTTGGACCTTGGCTATTATGTGAAGGGGTTTGTTGAGCGTAATGTTATTTGTTGGGCTAAAGTCGATTGAACCTAGAGAAAACAAAGGCCAAACAAGGTTTTGTAGATCAGACGGTGTGATGCTTGTGAAGGCTTACTATTGGGAAAGGATGTCATTGAAGGCAGTTCTAGGAGGGTTGATGTTTGGAGCAGGTGAAGAAGTGGATTTAAGCTGGATGGATAGAGAATAAGTTGTGTGGTGTGTTTTGTAAACAAAATGTGTGTAGGATGGTAATGGAAGGGTTGAGAAGTAGAGATGAAATGAACATGTGTGCGGTGAAATCCTAAGTGCTAACTAGGTTATGTGAAAGTGTTGGGTTCGTCTGAAGCATGAGAAGGAACCGAGTTTGTATAAATACCGAGATTCGGTATATCAATATTTGGTTGGTAAGTGGACCGCTAGGAGAAGATTTTAACTGTTAGAGTGCACGATACATATTAAAATCTTCTCCTAGTGGCCCACTCTAACCAAATACTAATATACATGTTTGACTTGAGGCCATTAGAGTATAGGATATATATTAAAATCCTCCCGATAATCCACTTACTACTAAATACCGATCCAGTCCTCCTTCCTTCCCTCTCTGTGTGTGCATCATAGATCTAAATATTGGTACCGTATCAGCCGATATGGATGTATTGTATCGACATGAAACAATAAGCGATAAAGGGCCATATCGGCCCGATATGAAAAAACTAACATGTATCGGCCTGTATCAACTGATACAAAGCATATCAACACCGATATGGAGCCAATATGGCCAATACAAACCGATACGCCCATAAAAGCCTAATTTTGAATTTTTATTTTCAAAATTTCACTCATGTCTCTTCTTCTTCTTTCTTCCATTTAAACCATTGAGGAAACTTAAAAACTTGTTTTAGACTAGATTTAGACTTATTTTGGGATCCAAAAAAAATGATTTGAATGGGATTCGACAAATCGAAGCAAAATGGCCATTATGGGAAAAATCGAAAATAAGGGTAAACCTTCACTTTCTTGTTTATATTTTTATCTTCTTTTTGTTGTATTTCAATATAATGGGCCCTAATTCACCAAATCATACTTGATTTATATTCACTTAGGGCCCATTTAGTTGACCTTCAACTAGTCAAACCAACAGACAACATTCTTATCAAAGAATGGTCTGATACACCATCATTGCTTGCATGTTGAAAATACCAAAAAATGAGAAGAAGAAGAAGAAGAAGAAGAAGTAGTAGTAGAAGAAGATAGATTCTTGAATATCTTATTATTATCTTCTTTTCCTAATATATATCTTAATTCTTTGGCTTAAATTTTTTTATACTAATACACGACATTTTCCTTAATTCTTTGGCTTAATTTTTTTTTTTACTAATACGTGACACCTGTACCGTATCATTTTTTTAGCTGGCACGATACACCTCCCAATACCGATATTTAGAACCGTGGTATGTTTCTGTGTGTGTGGTGGGGGGGGGGAGGTATAGTCCACCCAAACGATAACTTCCAACCTATTAAGCGCATGTAAAAGTCAGCCCTCCTACTCATCAAGTGGACCGCAAGTGATCCACTCAATAAGTGGAGTTTTCCAAAAGGTGATCCTTGTGATGGGGCCAACCTATTGAACGGATTGGATGCCATATACACATGATGGCCATGAAAAGGGTCAGTGTAATTTATACTTGCGAAAGAGACCATGATACTCTGCAAGAGCAGGATGGTTGATTTGCAGGCACTGTGGAAAATATCACTGAGATTTCTAAAATCTCGCAATATTTTCACAGAAATTAATTGAACAATCTTATCATGAAAATATCATGATATTGTCAAAATGTCGGCAGTTTTTTATTTTCATCAAAATTATCAGTATTTTAAGAAATTTATTTAATTTTTTAAATAATCCATTACATACATATGTAGTTACAAATAAAAAATTAATTACTTATTAATTTATAGGAAATATTTTAATTCTTTATTTGGAGAAATCTTCCCAATAATATCCCGAGAAAACCTTCAAAATCTGAAAATCTCCCGAGAAATTGCTAGTGGGAGCGTAAGTAACTCAAATGAAACGTATGGTGAGACCCACTTCAGCTGTATCATAAACCAACTGACGGTTGAGATGAAAGATATCCAACGGTCCGGATTCAGCACACGTGTTCGCGAATCAGAGGTTAGTGCTTTTCAACCAATCTGTGGGGATGATGACCTAGCTGCAGTGGGCCCCACGATTTGGACGGTTTAAGTTGAGTTAATGTATGCCACGTGTACAGACACTGAGAAATTGTTTCTCCGGCCATCTCCTCTGCTAGCTTCCATGCCGGGAAACAAAACGAGAAATTGAAGAGGGAAAAACCGCGAAAAGATACAAAAGCTTCGATATTTTGAGTTTGGATGAGAATATTTGCAGGAGATGGGATTTACCTTTTTAACGATATCTGAGAAAATAGAGAGATGACGAGATTTTGAATTTTCGAGGGGTTTTTTTTCTCTTCTTCTCAGGCGTCGACGAGAGACGGACAGAGAGGAGTTCGATGCAGTGTAGGAATGTTATTTTACGAGGGATTTTATGATACTCGGCCGTAGGATAGAGAGGTATACTCCTGTTTTTCAGTTTCCACACGTGTGGCACATGATACATTCATCCAGACCGTTGGTGATCTGGGCCACACAGTGGATGGATCTTGTACCGAGTAAAATTCTCGATATGGTGATCGTAAATTCTCAATTTTTTGCTTCCGTATGGGATGGTTGAGAATAGTGGTGGCTAGGATCTTCTAATCTCAAAAGAATTCTGGGACGTGGCCCAGTTATCATAGACGAACTTCTGTGGGCCCAGGTCCAACGCACTTGTGCCACGTGGGATAGAAGAGGCTGATGTAGATTGGGTACTGATCTCTGTGAGGCCCACCATTATATATGTCTTATCCACACCGTCCATCTGTTTTACCAGCTCATTTTAGAACATGATCTTAAAATGAGAAATTTACCCTACGACCCAAGAAGTATTTCTAAAGGTATCAATGGGCCAGGCTCTAGCCTACCAAAAGCAGAATTTTGAATAAGCCTGGCTCGATGGCCCAGCCCGGACACTTCAAAATCCGGGTCGAGGCGAAGCCAAGCTCGGCCCATTGCCAGCCCTAAGTATATCCAAACCTCAAGTGGACCACACTACCAAAAATAACGGCGATAATGACATCTACCATTGAGACATGTTCACAATAATATTTATTTGTCAATCAACCTCTTCACGAAGTCATGGATGAATGGAAAACACAAATATCAGCTTGATTAAAAACTTCTAAGGCCTCTAGAAGTTTTCATCTCAATTTATATTATTGCTTATGGTATGGTCAACTTCCCGATATGCTTCAATTATCAGATCATGTCCTATAATAAGTTGGAAAACAGATGGAGGCGTGGATAAGATATTGACATCACGGGCCCACCCTCGTATGTTTACGTAGCACCCTTACAATTTATTGAGTTACTTAATACGCAGGGCCGGCTCTACTATCAAGGCAGCCAAGGCAATGGCCTAAGGCCCCACATTTAAGAAGGCCCCATATTTTAAGGAATATAATATAATATATATTTAAAATGAATGTCTTTACCTAGAGAGCGGAAGTGACGTGGCAAATTTCAGTTGGTAGAATACCAATGGATAGTTTCCTATAATGAATGCTCATTCATTGCTGTTCCGTTAGCCTTCGTTTCCGCCGTGAACAGGCAGGGAACTTTTCCAGTTTTTTTTGGAAGTGGATTGCGTACTGAGTTACTTAGTACGGTAAGTATACTGAGTAAACTCTGTGGGCCCCTTTGTCATTCATACATTATATCCACTCCGTCCATATCTTTTAACACAAAATATTATGTCTTTACTCCAAATATGGAGTATATCCAAACGTCAAATGGACCACACCACCAGAAACTGTGTGAATTGAACATCTACCGTTGAAAAATTCTTGGGGACAACAGAGGTTTTAGATCAAGCTGATATTTGTGTTTTCCCTTCATCCATGTACTTCTGATCTTATGAATAGGTTGGATGACAAATACGCATCACTTGGGGCTTTAGAAAATTTTCAACGGTTGAAATCAATAGTTCCACTTTTTCCAATGGTATGG
Organism: Magnolia officinalis; assembly: GCA_021015155.1. Classification (NCBI taxonomy): domain Eukaryota; kingdom Viridiplantae; phylum Streptophyta; class Magnoliopsida; order Magnoliales; family Magnoliaceae; genus Magnolia; species Magnolia officinalis. The sequence continues at coordinate 27,898 of JAJHSJ010002589.1, read as the reverse complement.
CCCACTTGAGCTTTGCATATGCATCAATTTTTGGTTGAACCCATAAAAGGATCTGAAAAAACGAATGGACGGCGTGGACAAACCACATGCATTGGCGGTGGGCCCAACTGAGTTTACACAATCTAATTTTTTTTTTTCCTTACTCTCTCTCAATTTTCTAACCCATTTCAATTTATCCAAATCATAGGTCCTCGACCTAGGATATACATACTATACTAAGGCTTTGAGCTTGTAGTATTGGACCCATAGTTCAGTAATCCGGGCCGTTGATATTTTGGCTCACATAGAAAGTATAAATGATCTGAAATATTTACAGGTTTAGAAGATCAAAACCACTAATCGTGACCGTTTTTCATTTGCATGTGGAATATCATTGGTTTCTTGTCTTCACCGTTTATTTGTAGGCCACAAATCCAAATGTTATGAAAATCTGATGGAGAATTATTTCAGGAATTGGTCCATCCATGGTAGAAACCAATGAGTTAATGGTCTTGATTTCCCATTTGTGGGCCCCACTTGTACGAGCATTCGTTATAGGAGAGAGAGTGAAAAAAAAAAAAAAAACTAAAAAAAGGAGTTTATCTGTGCACGGCAGAAACGGTGGCTAACAAAACTACAGTAAATGAGCATTCATTACAGGAAACCGTCCGTTGGTAATCCACCAACGAAAATTTGCCAAAAGAGTGATTATACCAAAAGAGTGATTATAAAAAAAAAAAAACATAGAAAACAAAAATATTTTCTCATCTCTCTATCTCTATTTCTCCATCTTAATTATTGAAGAAATCCCAATTTTTTTTCCACTACTCACCTTATTGTTCTCCATCTTGATCTTTTTTTTTTTACGCTTTCTTTGTAAATTGTGTGGAGTGGCCATGTAGTGTGGGCTGCTGTTGTGTTGGAAAGCCTCCGGTTGTTTGTAAGTTCTAATTCTAACTACTCACTTTCTCTTCTTATTTGTGGTAGTGTGAATCTCTGATAAATTTTATACTTTCCAATCTAATTCCAACATTTATCCTATAACTTTAATTAATGTTTATCTTTCACATTAGAGTTTATCCTATTACTTTAATATTTATTTTATATATTAGAGGAACTTGAATGCAAAAACTTAATCAGTAATTTTGCATCTCAAAAAGCAAGAAAAATAAATTTTAAATAAAAAAAATAAATATAATTTAATTAATATTTAATATTAAAAAAAAAGCCCCACTTAAAGTTTTCGCCTCAGGCCCCAAAAGTTGTTGAGCCGGCCCTGTTAATACGCAATCCGCATCTTAGGTGACCCACCCGGGCGCGGATTGGATGCTACCCCCACCAGGCCATAGCTAGAGATGGACAGTCTTGTTAGGAGCTTTTGTAGGACTTTATTATGATCTACATGTTTTATCTACACCGTCCCTAAAAAGGTGGTAGATCGAAGCCTTGTGTAGGTCGTGAAGCTCCACGTGAGGCAGTGGGGAATTAAATCCTATCATTGAGAACTTCTCGAGGACAACAGAAGTTTTGGATCAAGCTAATATGTATGTTTTTCCTTTGTACCAGTTTGTGAGACGTTTATTAACAAGTTGGATGTCAAATAAACATCATGGTGGGCCATATGAAGTTTTCAACAGTGAGAGTTCAATCTCCACTACTTCATGTGGTGTGGTCTACTTTTTTTTTAGCTTATGTCATAAAATAATCTTTCACAGTAGATATACAGCATGGATAAAAGTAGGCCCTACAAAGCCTCTGATAAGATCGTCTGCCTCTAACTAGGTTCTGGTGGGTGTCGTACAAATCTGCCCAGACCGGCCCACCAAGCTAGAGAGCTCAGCCCAGCTTTGGACCTTAGTTTGGCCCTGGCTTGATGGGCTCAATCAATTTCAGGCTGGGCTTGGGCTCGTGTAATTTAGTACCAACTTGGGCCCACGAAAATCCTATGTACATGTGTTCCATCACACCAATATCTTTTCCAATCATTGATAAGGGAATGCATTGAATTTGCATGTAGGCCGTTGGTTTTTCTGTTTTAAAATGTATCTTGCTTTGTGCGGGCGTGGCCCACTCGATCACCCAATGGATTAGAAACGTTTGCCATTGGAAATACGAATTATGATCAATTTAAGGATGGGTCGAGCTAGGGCCCAACCAATTTCTTTTGGGCTTGGGCTCATGCCTGCTGTGCTAGACTGGCGCAGGAAGGGACATTATGAGGCCAATCACCATCTTCCTCAAGAAATAACTACTCTGAAACCATGGAGCTCTTTATACTCCTCACAAAGCTTTCTCGAATTCTTGAGGGATAAAAGGATAAATAATTTCTAATAAATTTGAAATAATTTAATCGAGTTATAAAAATAAAATTACAACTCTTTAAATAATGAGCTCAAACCTACGGATGGAGTTTTAGGCTTAGACTCCAACTCAAACACCGTAAAAAGTGACTTATTATAAATAGTAAACTTACTATTTATAAACAGTCTCCACTCTTACTAGACTTCATGGTTTTCGGCCAAAAGTAGTAAGTGTCCAATTTGGCCCAACCATGTTATTCTCCTGACTTTTCTAAGCCATCTTCATGTTGGGCATGACTCCTACAACTCAAAGGATCAAAAGTTATACTCGAATTAAAACTTACTATTTATAGTAAAAACCCAATTAAATGAGACTTTTAACCACCGATCTGATGGAATCTCGCAAATCCGGCGTGGGCAACCCGGCATAGAGGGGTTGTTTGACTTAAGTAGCTTTTCCTACCCCAAAATCATATATAGTAATTCAAATAAACTTATCCTGATTTGTGAGTTATGACTGATTTAAGTTCCTGACGGTCCAAATCATTTCCACCTTTGATCAGGCCTTCTACGGTCCATATTTGCCATGAAAGTGTCTGCGACCCACTCTACATCGGTCCCCTCCACTTCAAAAGAATTCGACCTCGAGTTCTCATCCAACTTTGGTTCATGATGCTCGGTCGGGTCGCAACGTTGAAAGTACGCGAGATCTCCATGTCATTCAGAATATCATCGACGTAAGCGTTGTTATTGATCTTTCGGAGGATCGATTCTAGTCCAATCTTCATGTTCCCCAACTTATTATAGGTTCTGGTCGAAAATATCTCATTGTGTAGATGAATCATAACATTATCACCTACTTTGAACATCTTTTGTCGTCGATGTTTGTTGGCTTGCTCCTTGTACTTGTTATTCAAAGCTTGCAACTTAGCTTGTACATCCGCATAAATGCTCACGATTCAGTCTGCCATATGTTCTGTTAAAATGTTCATGCCCTGGAGCTTGAGCAATGGGACCAAGTCAAGTGTATGGCATGGCACTCGACCATGAACAATTTGCAATAGGGACTTCCATGTCGAGCAGTTCGCCGTATTGTTGACTGGAAATTCCGCTCGAAACAATGTCAAATTCTACTACTTCAACTTAAAACCTAAAATACACATGAGGATTTACAACTTCAGCCTGCTCATTGGTCTGCAAGTGGTAGGCATTATTAAATTGAAGTTGTGGACCGAACTGATGCTATAAAGTCCGACAGAAGTAGCTAATAAATTGCATGCTACGTTTAGAAGCAATGGTCTTGGTAACCCCGTGTAGCCGCATGACCTCTCTAAAAAATAGATCTGCCACATGTGTTGGATCGAGTGTCTTCTTACATGGGATAAAGTGTTCCATATATTGAGAAATGATCCACCACCACGAACACTGAATCTATGTCGCGTTGCGTTCATGGGAGACCAAGCATGAAGTCCATAATAAGTATTCCCAAGAGTCGTCAAGCACAAGTAACGGGGTATAGAGGCTCGTATTCTGAGACTGCCCCTTAGAGGCCTGACAAATATGACGACGCTGCTTTACCCACGTCACGTACCAATTGTGGCTAGTAATATCATTCCTCAATGTGAGCATACATTTTGTCTCGCCCAAGGTGTCCACTAAGGCCACCTCCATGTAACTCTTGGATAATTTGTTTTCTCGAATAACTTTTGAGGATGCACAATTAATTTCATTTGAAGAGGAAACTGTCTTGCATATGTAGGTCACTGGAATGACCCCCTTGACACCTCATCCATGCATCTTTGAAAATCTTGTCCTCGACATATAACTCTTTAAGATAGTCGAAGTTGTCAACCTCATTGCTTATCGTAACCAGTAGTGATGCATAGTGGTTTAGTGCATCATCTGCATTGTTCTGCTACCCCTGACTTTGTGCTTCAAAATGAATGTGGAATTCTACCAAAAAAAAAAAAAAACCGACCCATTTAGCGTGGACACGGTTCACGTTAGCCTAACTATTAATAAACTTTAAAGCTCGATATTCTGTGTAGAGAATGAACTCTTTCCGAATAAGATAATGATGTCAATGTCACAACGCGTGAACCACTGCGTATGGCTCAAGCTCATATGTCGACCATTTATTCTGGGATTCACTGAGCTTTTCCCTATAAAAGGTAACAACATGTCTTCTTGTGACAAGAATCCTCCAATTCCGACATACGAGGCGTCACACTCAACCTCATACAGCTTATTGAAATTAGGAAGAACCAAGATTAGTGTTGTGGATCATCGATGCTTGATTTCAGTAAAACTCTTGTCAGCTTCATTAATCCATTAAAACGATCATTTTGTCATATAATATGTAATGGATGCAACTATGGAGCTGAAATTCCACACAAATCGATGATAAAATGTCACCAACCTGCAAAACTTCATACTTCATGGATGTTTGTTGGAACCAACCATTCCCCGATGGCTCTCACATTTTTGTTGTCCACCCGAATGCTCGTGGATATCACGACAAAGTCCAAAAATAGCGGACTTTCAGTTAAAAAAAAAAAAAACTATATTTTTTTAGATTGAGGTACGACTTATTCTTGGTGAGCACTTGAGGGACCTATTCGAGATATGTAAGTCTTGATTCGTTCTGATTGTATATCAAAATGTCATCGAAGTAGACGACTATGAACCACCCAATGAATGGTTTCAGAAGTTGCTTCATCAACCTCATGAATGTACTAGGCACGTTCAAAATACCAAATGGCATAACCAACCATTCATACAGTCTTAAAAATTATCTTCCACTCATCGCCCCACCTTATTTGAATCTAATGTAAGCGACTCCTTGAATCCAATTTAGAAAATAATTTTGCACCCTCAAGTGTGTCTAGCGTATCATCCAATCATGGTACGAGGAACCTATATTTTATGGTAATCTTGTTGATTGCCCGACTGTCGACACACATGCGTCAACTCACATCTTTCTTAAGAGTTAATAAGACCAAAATGACGCATGGGCTTATACTTTCTAAGATTAGACCTTTATAAATCAATTCATCTACTTATTCTTGTAGAATATCGCATTCCTTCAGACTCATCCGATAATGAGGACGATTGGGTAAGCTAAACCATAGGATAAAGTCAATATGGTACTAAACATCTCACATAGGGGGCAATCCATCAGGAGGATCACCAAGCCAATTTTTTTGAATTCATGTAACAAGGGTCTTAGTTTCTCGGGAATGACAGTGGTCTCAAGTTCTTTTCCCTTTACAATTAATGCATAAGTTTGTCCTGTCTCTTTGAATTATTCCACAAAGTTTTGCATAGTTAGGAGAGAACGCCCTTACACTATAAGTTTCAGATGGCTCTTGTGGGTCCACAGGGGCTAGTATGGTTTTCTAGTTGTCTTTGATGAAAATATATACATTATCTCGTCCTCTGTGAGTAGCATCATAGTCAAATTGCCACAATCGACAAAGTAGAATGTGACAGGCCTCCATGTCAACAATGTCGCATATGACTTGGTCTTTATAATGTTTGCCAATTGAAAAAAAATATCATGCATTGTTTAGTTACATTCATCTCACTAACCTTCTTAATCCAACCGATCGTGTATAAGGAAGGATGATGCTATATTTTCACCTGTATTTTCTTAACCATGACCTTAAAAATAATGCTCTTGCTGCTTCCGCTGTCGATAATCACATCGCAGACCTTTTGATTCATCGTACACCTACTTCGAAAGATGTTGTGTCGTTGTAGGTGTACCTCCTTCATTGGTGCATATAATAATCACCTCACAACAAGCGACTCACCATGATCCCACGTAACCCAATCTGCCTCACCCGCTTCATCCTCTATGGCGTGCTTCAATTCATCAACATATAGGTCTTCATTGGCTTTTTTGACACTACCATCATTAATGGCAAGGCTAGCCACTTATCGTTAGGGTAAATGTTTGATGGGTGACTTGATTGGCCGCAATGATAACAAGGGGTTCAAGTTTTAGCTAACCATAGAGGTTCAGGATCTTGCTCAAACCGACAACAATGGTCATGCCCTTTTGGGGTCTAACTTGCCCGCTTCTCAAATATTGGTTCACGGGTGTAGGAGGTTGACTGCACCCCTACAGGTTCTTTCGCTTTGGCCTATTAATCTCACTGGGATAGATTCGTCGCGACGACCCTAGTGGTAGGATAGGTCCGTGTGTTGGGACGCTCAAATTGTGCTTCCACTCAGGTGGCCAACTTGATCGCTTCATTCATTGTCCACACGGACTGCATCTGAACTCGATCATGGATAGCGATACGCAATACGCAACCCATCGTTAAATTGGGTGACTTGCTGTGATTAAGTTTCAACCAAATCATTCAGTGCAACCAAGTGGTAGAATTCTTCTGTGTAATCTCTCACCGACCAATTATCCTGCTGATAAATTTGATATTGTTAAAATAACACATGATCATAGTCTATAGGGAGGAATCGTGCGCAGTAGCTGCTTCATTTGTTACCATGTGTAGATTGATGCTTTCATACATGTGAGCTGAAGTTGCTCCCACCAAGCTGAAGCTTCACCGTTCAACTTGGAAGGCACAAGCTTAACCTTCTTCGCCTAAGGGATTTCCATATAGACAAAGAATAACTCAATTTCAAAAAGCCAATCGAGAAAATCCTCAATGTAAAGTTAGCCATTGAAGGTAGGAAGATCGACTTTCATCCTGAATTTTCGATCTGCCCGATCTACCTGATCATTGCCTTGTTTGGGATATTGGACGATCATGTAGCTTATCTCCTCGTCGCTAGATCTCACCTCTTCAGGTGTAATCCTGTGGTTCACTATCGGCATCGCCATGCGATCGGTGCGATTATGAATTTCAACGCCTACTAGAGGCGGATCACCGCCATGAACACGAAGCTGCCCTAGAGCCTTCGTCATGCGATCGATGGCAGCCTGCAATCTTTGCATGACTTGTCGATTATCTCACAGTGCCGCTTTGAAAACCGTCGATGTTAGAGGAAAATTCTCTAAAGCACCGTCCATGGGAATGTTGTCCAACCCGTCGTTAGAAGCCATAGATTCGAGGAGAAAGCCTAGCTCTAATACCACTAGGCTCAGGGAGGGACGTGATGAGGTCGATTACCGTCTTCCTCAGTGAATAACTACTCCGAATCCACAAACCTCTGTAGACTCCTCAAATTCATGAGGGATAAAAGCAGTAATATTCCTAATAATTTTGAAATAATTTCATTGATGATAAAAAATGAAATTACAACCCTTTAAATAATGAGCTCAAACCTTGGATGAAGTTTTAGACTTAGACTCCAACTCAAACACTCTAAAACGTGACTTACTATAAATAGTAAACTTAATATTTATAAACGACTTGGCCTCCATTCTTACTAGACATTATGTTTTTTGGCAAAAAATAGTAAGTGTCCAATTTGGCCTAACCACTATTCTCATAACTTTTCTAAGCATTTTACTCGTTGGGCACAACTCCTATAACTCAAAGGATCAAAAGTTATACTCGAACTAAAATGTACTATTTGTAGTTAAAACAATATTAAATAAGACTTTTGACTGTAGATTTGATGGAATCTCATAAATCCGGCATAGGCAACCCGGCATAGCGGGATTTGTTGGCTTAAGTATCTTATGCTACCGTAAAATTATATATAATGTGTCAAAAAACTCATCCCGATTTGAGATATATGACTGATTTAAGGTCCTGACGGTCCGGATCGTTTCCACCTTGAATCGGGCATTTTCTAGTCCATCTTTACCATGAAAGTGTCTACAACCCACTCCACATCATAGACCCAGCAGTCCTTGGCAAGCTGGGCCTCGGACCTTATAGTGTCAGGTCCGACCAGCCCAAACCTAGCCATGTTTCAGGTATGGAACCATGGAATCCTTAAAATAGGAGTAGCAATGGGCCAGGGCCGGACAGGCATTGGGGTAAACCCAAGCCCGACCCATTTACAAAACATCAAGGATGATTGCCCAAACCCAACCCACATCCCATTACCCACTAACCCCATCAGACCCACTTGAAATTTCATCAAACCTGATCCCACTTGCACCGACCCAACCCACCATGACCAAACTCAGCCTTAAGAACTCTCTCTCTCTCTCTCTCTCTCTCTCTCTCTCTAGGAGTACACAAAGGGTCAATTTTAATTGAGTGGTCCACACATAAATTAAAAAGAAAAAACACTTAAAATGAATAAAATTAAGAATCCTCATTCAACGTGCAAAGGTTATCCAATTAAGAATTAGAATGAAATTTGTAAGATATAAGACACACATATGAAGTTGGGTTAGTTGGGCTGGGCTGGGCTGGCTTAAGTTGGGCTAAAATGACTTAAATCCGGGTTGGCTTGGAAAATCCATTAACCTATGCATATTAGGCTCGAGCCTAAAACACGGGCAAAGTTAAATAAGTCCAAGCCTAATCCAAAGTTGAGTCGGACTTGTTGGGTCGCCCAACCCATGGCCACCCTCACATATAACCCCTCATGAGAATTATGTAGCCCAAATCAAATAGTCCAAATGATGAGCCCCACTCTAGATGGATCACAGTATATATATATATATATATATATATATATATATATATATATATATATATATATATATATATATATATATATATATATATATATATAACTCAAATTAAACCGTTCAAATACCTGAACCACATTAGATGGATCACAAATCAATAAAAATAGTAGAATGATATTAGTTATTAAATTATTGCATGCTTGGTGGAAAACGTTCTGTATATTTAATATTAATTTCAAAACAACACATTATTTTTAAAATAAAGCTCAAAGTCGTTCCATATCAACAAGTGTTTGCCAAACAGGGTAGAAAATGTATCCATAACTACATTTACTTTATTTTTAGTTCCATTTTTTTTCCTTTTTTTATTTACCACAATAAAATACGTAAAAGAAATAATAAAATTACAACAAAAAGAAGTTTATACATACTCTTTTTCTTCGTGTTCTTTTATTTCAGGTTTTGGGTCAGGTCATTTAGCCTAACCCATTGATAACCTATATGGGTGGGTCAAGTCAAATAGGTTTCAATGCAAGGCCGGGTCAAGTCAGATGGGGTTCAATGCAATCCCAACCCATTTAGTTTAGTAGGTCATATTTCTAGCCTGAGTGCAACCTGTTAGCCATTTAGCTTCACCCAAACCTACCTCTAACCTTGACCCATTAATGCACATCATTCTCCAGCTCTCGTAGGTGGGGCCCATCCTTAAGTGGCTTGGTCTGACTGGGCCTAACATGGGGAGCCCCGACAAAAAAAAATTATTCTGAATGGGAGTATTCTAGGTTATTTATGAGATGATCATTCATGATGTGTGAATTCAACTGCATATGTTGGAGGACTAATTACCTACAAGCCACAAATAGATTTTAATCCAGTTGTGCAAATATGTTACCGATTACCATGTGCTACATGGCTAGGTCACGATGATGCGACACTACTTTCACGTGCATTCTCAAGGTCATATGGACAAATTCGGCTTGGTCATAAGCACACTGAGAAAGCAAATAAACTGAGATCAAGTCACAGAGATGTGACAGTGGAAAATCATACATTATTACATGGTGCTAATGATGTACAAGAGACTTGTTTTAAGGCATAGAACAAATAGATAATTGGATTTTATCGTAAAATATTTTTTAAAAATATTTTTATATTATTATATTAATATTTTTAACAGGCTTTGATTGATCAAATTTACCATGATAAAATACATTCAATTTCAAAGTTATGTGCACATTATTAGTAGAGTAATGAGATTTGTGGATGTGTATAGGTGGAATCAAACGTGCTCAATTGAGTGTGATCAATTCAACAATTTAGAATAAGCTATTAGAGATTGGGATAATTTTTATTTTTTTTTCATTTATGGATTTAACGGATGTTATTTACTCAAAAATGATCATAGTATCATAAGTCTCTCACTGAATTTACCTAATTAAATAGTGTAAATTGAGTTTTCTAATATAAATGAAGTTCGATGATTCAGTACACCTTAATACCATCATAACTCGAATGATATTGGAGTTAATCTCATATAGGATTTCTGATGGAAGTATGGTTACATAGCTTTGGTTTAAGATATTTCTCACTCATCTTTGACTTAGTCCTGAAGAATGAATTTTGCTAGGCCCTCTAATAGAGAATCAACATTTCTATTAAGCTTTCTCTATATCCGTGCATGTTTTTCTGTAGCGAAAAAGACAATCATCATCCCGCATTCAAGTTAAATTTATTCTTAAAAAAAAAAAAATTAGTTAACATATTTTTCAACATTTCCACTTACAGAATCACCCGTCCATAATGAATATAGTAAGTTCCAAGCATCAAAGAAACTCAAATGGATTTATAAAAATAAATATAAAAAGTTGTGATTATAATCACCCAAATAAAAGTGTCTTGATCGGCAATGGTAGAGGTGTCAATGGGCCGGGCTTGAGCCTAAAAAATCATTATTTTGAATAAGGCTGACCTGATGGCCTGGCCTGATATAGTTCAAAATCGGAGCAGAAACCTACCTCAGGCCACCCAATGACCGTTTTCTTTTTAAGGGCCTGTTTGATTTTTCAATTCATAAGGAAATACCGTGAATAATTATTTCCCCAGTATTTACCTCGCCTTTTTCGATGTTTGATTTAACAACATGCAATTTTGACACGAAAATCGAGAATGCCACAACATATTTGTAGGTCCCACCATGATGTGTATCACTTATCCACACCGTTAATCTATTATGCCTGATGAATTTATGGCACGAGCTAAAAAACGATGCATATCGAAAGCTCAAGTGGACCACGCCACTAGAAAAATGGAATCAAATACTTACCATTAAAAACCTCTCAGGCCCATTTTTCTTTTGGTGTGGGTCATTTGAGTGTTCAATTTGCCTCATTTTTCGGCTCATGCCTTAAAATATTGTGTTAAAAGAACGGGACGAAATGGATTTATCATATATATCACTTTGGGGTCTAAAAATTTTAAATAAATCTTTTAAACCGGTTTCCGAGGCAAAAAAGTACAGTGGATTTTCAAATAGGTGAAATGGTAATAATTACTCATTTCATGGGTATTTACATAGCCACTGAAAGTGCAGTGGTAAATACCGTGAAAATATGTAATAATTATTTCCCCTATATTTATCTCCTTTTTTTCTATGTTTGATTTGACTACATGTATTTTTTACACAAAAATCAAGAACGCTACAACATATTTGTGGGTCCCACCGTGATGCATATCGTTTATCCACACCATTAATCTATTATGCTTGATGAATTTATAGCATGAGCAAAAAAATGAACCATATCGAAAAGCTTAAGTGGGCCACGCCACTAGAAAAAGGGAATCAAACACTTACCATTAAAAACCTCTCAGGCCCACTGTTTATTTTGGTGTGGGCCATTTGAGTGTTCAATTTGCCACATTTTTTTGTTTATACTTTAAAATATTGTTTTAAAATGACTGGACGGAATGGATTTATCATATACATCACCTTGGGGTTCTAAAATTTAAAATAACTCTTTTAAAACCGGTTTTCGAGGTAAAAAGTACAGTGGATTTGCATGTGATTTTTAAACGGGTGAAATGGTAATAATTACTCATTTCAGGGGTATTTACATAGCTATTGAAAATCAAACATGCCCTAAAGGAAAATTGTAATCCACCAACCTTAGAGGTTGTCATTAAATTGTGGGAAAAAATAAACCAGCCATCTAGATTAATTTAGTGTGTCCACAAATCAAAAGCCTCAAATGGGTTTTTCACTACGAACATTAGCTTGAGAATTTTTTATTTATTTATTATTTTTTTTTAAAAAAAAAAAAAAAACAAAACCATTGATCATTCTCCAGTGGACCACTGAACACATGTGAAGTAGAAAAGCTCTCCGTTTACTTTACACATGCATATCTACAGGCGACCACTAACCCAATTAAGACTTTTAAGTTCAATGGCTTCATCCCTACATTCAAATTAGCTTCCACACTAAGAAATCCCAGTCGACTGAAGCTTCACATGTGTTCGAAAGCATGTGAACATTCCCAAAGGTAGAAAACTACAAAAGAAGTCTAACATTCTAATTCTAAATGACAAGGAAATAGTAAGACATATTAGCAAGTCTGATTCATGGCACACGTGTGAGAGATCCCGACCATTGAATAGGTGGATTGTAGTAATTATACTGGTTCGGCGTCTTACTCGAGGGTGATGTAAACTCCAGATTTGAATTCAGACTCGAGGGCGTTGTAAACTCCGGATTTGAATTCGGACTCAAACGCGTTGAAATGGGCAGTAAATCCAAACACACCCTAAGAATAAAACAAATGGTTGCATAATATAGGTCAAAGCAAGTTCACAGTGGGGCCCATCCGATGAGTGGTGCATACCTTGTATAAATGTGCCACATGGTCACATGTAACATTAATAGCCTCTTCAACCTTTCCTTTGTGTGGTCCACTTGAGTTTAAGCATGTGCCTTATTTTGGGCTCATGCCATGAAATAGGCCGGCAAAATGAATGGACTGGCGTGGATAAAACGGCTATACCTCGTTTCAACACTAGAGGTCTTGGTATCGATCCCTAGTGGGGGTGGCTAACATGGAGTGTGTACTGACATGGGTGTGTACTAACAAGCTAACTCAAAAAAAAAAAAAAAAGGGCTGTTATTTTATAATTGGGTGGGCCTATCTTGATATATTTGTTTATCCATGCCGTCCATCTATTCTATTAGATCACTTTAAGGTATGTGCTGAAAAAATGAGACAAATCCAATGCTCAAGTAGACCACATCAAATAATATGAATGTACAAAGCATTAAATGCAAGTTGCATTGGTGTGGTTTATTTGAGTGTTGGATCTACCTGATTTTTGGGCAGATACTTTAAAATGATCTTAAAGAATATATGAATGGTGTAGATAAACAGATATATCAGTGTGTCCACCCACATAAATGCCTGTCCTTGGCTAGAGATGGGCGAGGGAGGACGCAATCCATGTACACCCTGATCCATAGCTCAAGTGTACTGTGGTAGACTGAGTGAAAAATACCTCGTTTCAACGCTGAGATCTTCGTATCCATTCCCTAGTACGGACAGCTAACAGTGAAGTGTGAACTTACAGTAAAAAAACACGGGCAATCCTCGTCCGAATGAAACACGGAAGCGGATTAGCTACTGCTTCGTTGAGTAGTGAGATTCGCTAATGAAATCACGTCATAAAGTTCCGTGCACCCCATCAGTATATATGTTTTATATGCACACAGTCCATTTCATATGGAGATATCATTTTAGGTCATGAGCCAAAGAACTCGTCATATCCAAAAGCTCTAGCAGACTCTATCACAGAAAACAGTGGAAAGATTGATATCAGTATTAAAAAATTCAAACAGCTATGAAAGTTTTTATCAAGCTGATATTTGTGTTTTCTCTTCTTTCATGTCTTTGTTAACTCATGAACGGATTAGATCTCAAATAAACATAATGGTAGGCGTTTCAATGGTAGGTGCCACTCTCCCCACTGTTTTATGTGATGGGTGGAGGTCACGGAACTTGACGACATCACTTATACGTCATATAGTGGGGCTGACAGAACTTTTCCACCAGCTGGCTGGGTGGCCTTGATCCGATGTCTTCCTTCTCAACCGAGGCAGATTTCCTGGGAATGCTTTAGCAGAAGTTCCTGCGCAAGGATGCTTTGTTGGGCCCGCCTAGATGTATGTGAGAAATCCACCCCGTCCATCCGTTTTGAGAGATCATTTAAGGATATTTGACAAAAAGTTCGGTGGATCCAAAACTCAAGTGGGCCACACGAGAGGAGAAATTGAGGAAAGAAATATCTACCGTTGAAACCTTCCTGGACTCCACCTTGATGTTTATATGCCATCCAAACCGTTTATAAGTTCTTTGCCACTTAGATGAAGTGAAAATACCAAAATAATTGACTGACACAAAAAAATTTATGGCCATAAGAATGTTTCAACGATTCACACTGAATCTCCAGTGGCAGTGATTCCTCCCATGTGACCCATTTGAGTATTGGATTCACCTCATTTTTCGCTGAATGTCCTTAAATGATCTCCCAAGACGGATGAAAGGGGTGGATTTCTCACAAATATATCGATGAGCCCCACCAAGCATCCCTGCCACACAAAGTTCCACAGGACCCACCGTAATTGTAACGCCCTGGAAATTGGGGGTCGTGCATACACTCGACTCCCGAGTTCCCGAGTGCCAATTATCATCAATTTTATGGTTATATGATTAATCAAGTCTAATTGCGCAACTTGAAATTTCTTGGAGTACGAAACACAACCACAACTAGTATACTGGAATGGAAGAGATATATATAAAGACAAGTCCAAAAGAATAAAGGCGGGCACACAAGGTGTCGCCCAACAAAATCACAAAATAATGTTATGTCCCAAAAAAATAGGGCTGAGCCCACGACTCAGCGATCCAAATCCTGCAAATCAGACCGACGAAGAACCGCCCATCAGCTAGAAGTAAGTCAGCTCGTCTTCCTCCTCAAGGCCCTCGCTGTCAGGCTCCTCGTACTCCTCATCACCTGCAGTTACAGTAAAGTCTGGTTGGTGTTTTAAAACACCGTCCTAGAGTGGGAGTGAGTGATCAACTCAGTAAGTGTTATTAGTCTTAAGTTGTAACAAGCATCAGTTACAATATGAATTTAATGAAAAACATTCATTTATAAACAACTAACTATTCTTATTAATGCATGTGCATGAAGGATGACATGATGCATGCCCTCGCCACAACGCTCCCTCGAGCGACTCCATCTAACAATCGCGTATGGTCAACACTCCCCCACAGCGACCTCGGCTGCCGAGTCGCCACCCTAACTAGTGTGATGCAATGCGATCGTGTTAGCCGAGTTATTAGTTAAGTCCATTCATCCAACAGGTTGGAGAATCTGATACACCCCACGTATCAATGCCCTAAACTGGTTGCGATGTCAAGGCCCCCCAACGCATGAGGTCGAGACCCCGCGGTCCGTGATCCCATCAGGTTCATCATCCCCTACTTCAAGCACACGAGGAGTGCCGAGAGAAAGGGATCGCTCGCGGTCATTACGGGGATGCGCGGCACCCTAGCGTAGGCCGACAGCTCGGACATAGTGTCCCATTCCACCATTCTCGACTCACGAAGCTGTGGACCAGTTGCAATCGGTTATTGGTGGGCCACTTACGGTTGTAGGGTGTTTCAGGTTCCATACATGTGTAAGCAAACAAGGTTAACAAACAAAGTTGGTCAGAAAGTAGGCTAGGCCGCGTGAGTTCAAGCAAATACGTGACGGAACGACATCGGGTACAAGCTACCCATGTAGTCTAACTACTGTCGCCCACACGCACTCGCCCAAATCCATGAGTTTAGCCTCAAGACGGTCCTACCAACGGGACCGCCTTCGCTCTCCTCGTATTCCTGACCAACCCAAGGGTTGGGTGGTGATTCATAACATGTCAAGTATACAAGTTATCAACTAACATATCAATATCATGTTCTCATGCATCTCAACCATATAAAACGAATACTCTTACCAAGCAAGCAAACATTATCAAGAAACAAGGTGCGTGGGTTTGTGAGGAAGTTAAGCACTTCCTCCATCTTAAGAAATCATGAGCGCAAGGGTAATAAATCATACACAATATGAAGCACCACATATGATGGAAAAGAATCAAGTAAACATGAGCATACTATCATCCATACATAATATCATGTGAGAGGTAAGATCAACACAAAATTTGAGAGCTAAGCATGCACATCCATACAATTCCAACAAACATATAATTCTTAGGGTCTCTTTAGAATTTCGAATATAACATCCAAGCAAACAAAATCATTAAGCTCATGCTAAAATTGGTGCTAGGCCACCTAAGAACAATAATCCGCACCTTCGGATCGTTAAAGGCTTGCAAGATGACTTAGAAATAAGGATTTTGGGGTCGAACGACCGGAATCCCTAAAGCAAGCACTTGCATGTTAGAGATCCATGTCAAACCCTTCTCAACACATGGGTTTCAAGAAAAAGGGAGGAGGAATTTACCTAGACGATCAACGGACGAAAAGAGCGGTCGAGGTAGAGGGTTTCTTCTTGGAGAAGAGGTAGGGAGTTGCAATGGTTGATTTCCTTGGGCTACACCTTGATCTAGGGTCCACTTTGCTCTTCTTCACTCACTCTCTTTCTCTCATCTTTGCTTCTTTGCTCTCTCTTTATTCCCCCGGTAATGGTCGTTGTGGTGAGAGTTATGAGATAAGGGCTAGGGCTTTATTTTATAGAGTTGGGCCCTTTTGTAACGCCTCGTCCAACCAGCACAGTATCCTGGGGCGTCCACGTCGGATTTGCCGCAGGACCATCCGTTTAAACTGCTCCGGGTGAGGTACCACAAGTTAATTAACCTAAGATTAGCCCATTAGAATAGACCAGGCTGGTCATGATGGGACCTGGTGTGGCCCGCCAAGCCGGATGACTAGTTACACTTAACGACAGCCCGTGTGGGCCACCCAATGACCGAGGAGGGTCAGAAAATTCTAAAAGTCTAGGAAATCATAGATCTCACTGGGCTTGTGGTCCATCGCGGACTACGGACCCAGTAGACACCCAGAACTGGGATCTGGCACTAGCCGAGTGCACCCCACCAATGCCAGTATTAGAATCTAACACTTGCACTTGAAGCCGAGATAGCTTGTGTTCCAGCCATCGGATTTCTTCCAAATTTGCGGTAACGGCTTAATATATTTTCCTACACCCGTCCACCAAATCTGGGACCTGATCGTGGAACGGTGACCGTTGATCGCAAATCGGACTCGTACGACCAAACCCCAGATCCGATCGTTTCCAAATTTTGCATGGCCCTTCATTGGGCCATGGAGCACCTACTCTATGAGTTTCATGGCCGGATGGCAACCAGGAATGCCCCATCAATCAGAAATGGCCCCGCCGAGCCATTTAAAGAACAAACCCCATGCTCGAAACCCCATTTCCGCTAGTCCGTTTGGTCTCAAACTCCGCATGGCCCCTCATAGGGCCATGAGGCCCCTACACACCAAATTTGGTGGCCGGAGGGGTGATAGAGCCACCGCAACACTAAATAGAGCCTCAAAAGGCTATTTTGGAGAAACTTGAAAACATGGGGCCAAGAGGCCCAACTCTAGAGAAATAAGCCCTAGCCCCCTTTCAGAAACCCCTTTCACTCTCTCGACAACAATCCTCTCTCCCTCCTAACTCTCCCTTTAACTCCCAACAACCCATTCCTCTTCTTCTTAATTTCCTTCAAATCTCCAACAACAAATCTCTCCCTCATAACCCTCACCACCTTACAACAACAAAGCTCTCCCTTTCGTGGCTTCCACCCTTCTCCAACGACCAAGGAGAGTGAAGAAAGAAGAAAGAGAAGGTAAATAAGTGCTTGTGTGAACTCTAGATTGAGTTGGGGCTCAAGGGAACCGAACCTTGTGACTCCCTATCCTTCACTTCAAAAGAAGTCCCACACCACCACCGCAACAATCGATCCGTTAATCACCTAGGTAAGATCTTTCATCTTCTTCTCTTGAAACCTATGTATTGAGAGAGGTTTGACATGGATTCTCACATGCAATAGCTTATTTTAGGGATTCCGGCCAACCACCCCCAAATCACACTCTTAGGACGTTCTCAAGTCCTCAACGAACTCGAAGGTGCGGACTATTATCCTTAGCTGGCCTAGCACCGATTATAGTATGAATCTAATGATTTTGTTTGCTTGGGTGTTGTGTTAGAAAATCTAAAGAGACCTTAGGGATTGTAGGTTATTAACTTCGTATGGAATTGCATGATTTGCTCTCATTTTGTTGTTAATCTTATCCCTTACATGATTTAGTACATGTATGATAACATGCTCTTGTTGAATGATCCCCTCATATGGTGTTGCTTCATGGTACGTAGTGGCTATTACTCTTGTACATGTGATTCCTTGTATGTAGGAAGTGCTTAACTTCCTCATAAATCCACACACCTCACATGCACTAGTTTCATGATAATGCAGTATGCTTGTTTAGAATATTTGACTAGTATGTTGAGATGTTGCTAACATGATACTGTGATGCAAATGATAACCCGTATGGTGGCATGTTATGGATTACCCTCACCCTCTTGGGTTGGTCAGGACACGTTGAGAGACGGTAGTCCCTTTGGTAGGACTATGCGAGGTCTAAACCTATGGGTTTGGGCAGGCGTGTTCGGGTGGCTGTAGTTCGACTACATGGGTCCCTTGTACCTGAGGTCATTCGTCTTACGCTCGCCTGACTAATACGGTCTAGCCTACTGTCTGACAAACCTTGTTGTTAACCATGTTTGATCACACATGTATAGAACCTGGGACACCCTACAACCATTGCAGCCCATTGATAATCTACCTGTAAACTGGTCCACAGTCTCGTGAGCCGGGCATGGTGGAATGGGACACTGTGTCCGAGCTGTCGGCCTATGCTGGTATACCGCGCCTCCCCGTAGTGACCGTGAGCGATCCCTTGCTGACGCAGGGGAGGACGTGAGGTCGAGCACCATCTTCCTCAAGAGGATAACTATTCCGAATCCACGGAACTTCTTTGGACTCCTCACAGAGACTTCTCGAGTCCACGAGAAAAGAGAGCGGAAAATAGAAATAAATTCTAAATAAATTCGAAATAGATTAATGAATAATTGATAATTCTTTAATGCGTCTCCTTACACCATTAATAAAGAAAAATAAACTAAAATTCGTAATTACCAAAAATAGCAAAATTCTAACTCTAATAAAAATCCTAATTCTAATAAAACTCTTCTAAGGTTAATTTCTAAAAATAAAAATTGCAAATAAACTTTCTCTAGAAGAGTCCTAGTATAACTAAAAGTTATTTCCAAAAGGAAAGAAAATCTAAAACTCTAAAAATATTTTAAAAATTCGGAATTACTAAAAATAGTAAAATTTTTCTAAAAATTCGTTTTTGAGCTGAAAGCGCGCGTTTTCTGATGAAACGGACAGACACGACCCACTTTGTGGGTCGGTTCACCTCGGATGGCCCATTTCAGTAAAGATTGATAGGTTGTGCTCCCCGTAACGATACCCAGATCAAAAGTTATGGTCAATTTACGGTCCATCTTCTTTTGGCCCAACCATGCTAGGAACGTATCTATGACACGTTCTACATCAGACTCCTCCACTTGAAAAAAACTCGTCCTCGAGTTACGCAAGAGACTTGGCACATGAGTCTGAGATAACTTCCGATGTCGATGTTCATTAGCTCTTTTTTTGTACTTGGCATTAAGCTCTTGAGTTGACACAATATATGTACTCATGCTTTCCTTGATTTGACTAATATCGATTAGTTCCTTCACATCTGCCTTCAAGATCTCATATTTTTTCTGATAATGTGGACAATTAGGCGGACTTGCCCCTGAGATGGGATCAACGTGATTTTGTATATCTCGTATGGGAGGTAATTTATTAGAGAGTTCATCGAGCACAACCCTCCTGAACTCCTGCGATACTGGTTCCAAATCCTCTAAGATATTCACAGGCTCCACATATGTTTTCTTTTCAACTAATGGATATATATTTCCCGTTTCCTCATATTGTTTAACAAAGGCCTGTTCAGTGATGAGATATTGTTCCTCTACTTTAGCAGTGTTGGGTTGGTTCTCCATTCCTATAGAGGTCACATGTTCGCCACTGATGAATCCTGTGGTCTGTTGCAACTCTGTTTTGATTAAGTCGTTTCTCGCGGACCAATAATAGGATTTTTCTGCATAACCTTTTACTGATCGACTATCCTGATAATAATTTTGGTTTTGTTGGAATAATACCTGATCGTAATCTCGAGGGAAGAATCGCATGCACAATAACTTCTTCATCCGCGACCACGTGCGAATTGGCGCCTTCATCTGTCTCGTCCGCTCGAGTTGAAGTTGTTCCCACCAATCTGAAGCTCTGCCCGTCAACTTGTAGGCCACGAGTTTAACTTTCTTCTCTTCTACAATGTTCATGTAGTCGAAGAAACGTTCGACTTCAAGCAACCAATCGAGGAAGTCTTGGAAGTAGAGTTGGCCATTAAAATTAGGAAGATCGACTTTCATCTTAAATTCTTGAATCATCCTGTGGTTCATTGATAGCATCGCCCTACGATCAGTATAATTACGAATTCCAGCAATTGCTGGTGGTGGATCACCACCATGAACACGGAGTTGCCTTAGGTTTTCCGCCAAGAGATCCGCTATGCTGTCGATGGAAGCCTGCAGCCTTTGCATGGCTTGCTGATTCTCTTGTTGCGCTACTTCAAAAGTTGCCGCCGTTAAAGGTAAATTCCCTGGAGCACCGCCCATGGGATTGTTGCTCGACCCGTCGTTAGAAGCTATCGATTCGAGGAGAAACCTCGCTTTGATACCAAACTGACGCAGGGGAGGACGTGAGGTCGAGCACCGTCTTCCTCAAGAGAATAACTATTCCGAATCCACGGAACTTCTCTAGACTCCTCACAGAGACTTCTCGAATCCACGAGAAAAGAGAGCAGAAAATAGAAATAAATTCTAAATAAATTCGAAATAGATTAATGAATAATTGATAATTCTTTAATGCGTCTCCTTACACCATTAATAAAGAAAAATAAACTAAAATTCGTAATTACCAAAAATAGCAAAATTCTAACTCCAATAAAAATCCTAATTCTAATAAAACTCTTCTAAGGTCTAATTTCTAAAAATAAAAATTGCAAATAAACTTTCTCTAGAAGAGTCCTAGTATAACTAAAAGTTATTTCCAAAAGGAAAGAAAATCTAAAACTCTAAAAATATTTTAAAAATTCGGAATTACTAAAAATAGTAAAATTTTTCTAAAAATTCATTTTTGAGCTGAAAGCGCGCGTTTTCTGACGAAACGGACAGACACAACCCACTTTGTGGGTCGGTTCACCTCGGATGGCCCGTTTCAGTAAAGATTAATAGGTTGTGCTCCCGTAACGATACCCGGATCAAAAGTTATGGTCAATTTACGGTCCATCTTCTTTTGGCCCAACTATGCTAGGAACGTATCTATGACACGTTCTACATCACTTGCTCTTGGCACTCCTCATGTGCTTGCAGTCGGGGATGAGGAACCCGATGGGATCACGGACCGCGGTACCCTGGCCTCCGCGTTGAGGGGTCTCGGCACCGCAACCTGTTGAGGGCATCGACTGTGGGGTGAATCAGATTCCCCAATCTGCTGGGTGAATGGATCTAATTAAAAACTCGGCTAACACATTACATTGCATCACATTAGCTAGGGTGGCGACTCGGCAGTCGAGGTCGCTCTGAAGGAGTGTTGTCATACGCGATAGTTAGACGAAGTCGCTTGAGGGAGCATTGTGGTGAGGGCATGCATCATATCATTGATCATGCATACGCATTTATCAAGATTAGCTTAATATTTATAAATGCTTGCTTTCATTAAGTTTATGCTATAACTGCTGCCTGTTGTAACCTAAGACTAATAGTTCACACTGAGTTGATCACTCACTCCCACTCTGGGACGGTGTTTTAAAACACCAACCAGACGCTTCCATAGATGCAGGTGGCGATGATCAGGAAGAGCCTGACAGCACGAGTCTGGATGAGGAGGAGGAGTACTCCTACTTCCAGTTGATGGGCGGAGCCGCATCGGATCCATAGATGAGTCGATGGACCGCTGAGCTGAGAGCTCATCCCCATTCTTTTGGACTTGATATTATTTTTGTGATTTTGTTGGGTGACGCATGTGCGATCCCTTATTCTTTGGACATGTATATATACATATTTTGGATCTCTTCACTTCAGTGGACTTGTATGATTATGCTTCATGTTCCAGAAAGTTCCAAACTGCGCAACTAAACCAGATTAAATGCATATTAATGAAAAACGGTGATAAGTGACACTCAGAAACTCGGGTGTTTGAGCATATGCGCGACCCCCGATTTCCAGGGCGTTACACCTTTGGCCCCAAGTTTCCACAAATTCTCAAAATAGCCTTCCAGGATTTTCTATTGGTGTTGGGGCGGCCCTAACGCCCCCATGGCCACCAAATTTGGTGTGTAGGTGTTTCATGGCCCGATGAGGGGCCATGCAAAGTTTGAGGACAAACGGATCAAAGAAAGTGGGGTTTGATCATATGGTTCTGATCTTCAAATGGCCATGTGGGGACCATTCTGGTGATTGGAGCGGTTCTGGTGACCCCCTGGCCATGAAACTTAAAAGATAGGTGTTACATGGCCCGATGAAGGGCCATGCAAAATTTAGGAGCGATCGGATATGAGGTTTGATTGTACGGGTCCGATTGGCGATCAACGCTCACCGTTTCACGATCGGGTCCTAGATTTGGTGGACGGGTGTAGAAAAATATATTAAACCTCCACCGTAAATTTGGAAGAAATCCGACAGCTGGAAAGCCTGGTATCTAGGTTTTATTTGCAAGTACCAGATTCCAATTCTGGCATTGGTGGGGTGCATTTGGCAAGTGACAAATTCTAATTCTGGGTGTCCACTGGGTCCGTGGTCCGCGCTGGACCGCAAGCCTATTGAGATCTTCAATTCCCTAAATTTTTAGATTTTTCTGACCCTTATCGGTTGCTGGGTGGCCTACACAGGCTGTTGTTAAGTGTAAACAGACCATCTGGCTTGGCGGCCCATATTTTGTCCGATCATGACCAAATTGGTCTACTCTAATGGGCTAAATCTAGGTTAATTAACTCGTGGTGAGGCACCACGAGTACTTTGAATGAACTATCCTGCGACAAATCCTACGTGGACGCCCCAAGATACCGTGCTGGTTGAACAAGACGTTATAGTAATGTCCATGAAAAATCCACTCCGTCCATCATTTTCGTGAGCTCAAATAAATATGGGAGTCCAAAAATAAAATATATTCACCCCTCAAGTTGACTACATTACAAAAGTAGGAAGTGTGGGGACCACTGAAAGTTTTCGTAGTGGGTTGATATTTGCGTTCTTCCTTCATCAAGGGAAATAATCTTATGAACGGTTTAGATTGCATGTAAACATCACAGTTACCCTGCAAGATTTCAAGGCGGGCGTTTCCAGCGTTTCCATCCCTACAATTTCCTCACAGGCTGAGTGGATTTTGCCTGAGCATTGTGGACCCAGCTTCGCATCGGAGGAACTCCCTCTGTCTCCTACTTCCACACGCTTGTAGAGACATGCCCATACATGTGCACGTACAAATGCCAACATGGAACACACGTGTGAGATCCAGGTCTCCATCTGTGGGGACCATTTTAGATATTCTCCTTCAAAATCAGGTTATTTCGCTCCTCAGGTGGGCCACTGTGTACAAAAGAACCGACGGCGACCGTCCCTTTGTTTTGCATGCTACGGGAACCC
The DNA here is from genome assembly GCA_021015155.1 of Magnolia officinalis. Lineage (NCBI taxonomy): Eukaryota > Viridiplantae > Streptophyta > Magnoliopsida > Magnoliales > Magnoliaceae > Magnolia > Magnolia officinalis. The sequence goes on along the minus strand of JAJHSJ010002589.1, from coordinate 4,186 downwards.
AATTCGTAGAACGGCCTGATTTTTTAGGCAGAAGATCTAAACAGCAGGCCCACCTTATGGAAGGTTCGGATCTAGAATTCATATTCCATATTTGGCACGTGTGTGGATGGGAAGAAATCTTACAAGCGCACGGAAATAGCAACCTTTATTAATAGAAGAAAACATCCCTTTGCAAAGGCTACAACACCCTGGAAGAAGTGGAAAATCATGAGGTCTGCTAATTCCACACGCGTGTAGAGCCATACACGTTCACACGCAGCTACACATTCAAATAAGAAAAATGTGTGTGAGATCTGAGCCTTCCATTAGTTTTGAATAACTATTAGATCATCTCCTTAAAAAAATCAGATAATTTCACTAGTCAGACAGGCCACAACGTACAAGGTAAAATGACGGTTCAAATTTTATTTTCTCGCCGTTCATTTGTTTTGACATGCTGTGGCCGGTGTGAAGTGGCCAGGATTTTGTGCAAAAGCTCTAAACAGTGTATCTCACCCATGGAAAGCTCAGATCTCACACGTGTATCACATTGTCACACGTGTAGCCGAGTGTGGTTGTACGGATCCCACAAGCGTGTGGGAAGTAGCAAACTTGGATGATCCTATTTCCAAATAGAACCATCCAATGTAAGATCCCATTAATCTGAGAGTGTTACTATGAATAAACACCATCCATCTCTATCTCCACATCTGTTCAAGTAGACATGAGAACATCAATATCCCTCGTCCAAATCTGACACGTGGCATATGCGGATAAGATCTACTATGCAGTGTCCGTTGCTGAAAATCTCAAAGATCGGATGTTACTAAATTCTAACCGTCAGATTGAGATCCCACAAATGGATACATGATTAATGGTCCACATTGATGGACTTGAATGGGACATTAGGATCTCTTGATGAATTTATTGTTCATCATCCATGGTGGGTCCAACCTGATGAACGGCTAGGATATCGTAAAAACTCACCACGTGTATAGATCAAGACTCGTGAACGTAGGAATTTAGATGTAGGGGATGACAAAATATAGATTATGCTACGATATTGGAGTGACATGGACACGGATTCTCTGGAGACCCGGTCATGATGGACTCTTTGGGGCCATGGTGATTTATGTGCTTTATCCAGACCGTCCATCTGTTTTATCATCTCATTTTTGGGCATGAACCAAAAAATTAGATAGATCCAAACCTTACGTGGACCGCACAACAGGAAACAGTGGGGATTATGATCCTACCGTTGAAAATTCCCTAGGGCCCACCATGATGTTTATTTTCCATCCAACCTGTTGATTAGGTCACGCAGACCTGGATGAAGGGAAAATACAAATATCGGATTGATCCAAATCTTCTATGCCCCCCAAGAAGCTTCAACGGTGGGTTTTTAATCCCCACTATTTACTGTAGTGTGGTCCATTTGAACTTTGAATCTTGATCGTTTTCAGGCTCGTGCTCTATAGTGAGTTGATGAAATATATGGACGGCATGGATAAAACACCTACAAAACGGAGGCCCCAGGGTACTAGTCACCAGGGATATCCAGGTGACGGAGTCTCTAGGCAATCCGCGTCCGAGAGACGTCACCAGCCGAGGAGTACTAAACCTACTCTCATATCCTTACTCGCGGCACACGTGTGAACAGGGTACATATGTGCGAGATCCGAGTCATTTATCAAAGGGGCTCACACAGTCCGTATTCAACGATCAGATTAAGAAGCATGGATGCTCATATCAATGGCGGGAAACTCACGTTGAGAGATTAGTAGATCAAACACGCGTGACATGATAGCAAAATGTGCGATTAAGATGATCCTTCCTCTGCATCCAACGGTTGAGCTTAAAATATAGGGAGGTGTACGATTGCTTCTGTGGACCCGACTATCACCGTAGAAGTCCCACGTGACGACCTGCCCTCGCTTTTAAGCCCCGATATGCTCGGTACCTGGATCGTGACTCGTGAGGACAACGGGTTTTCTCCCATTAATGGAGGTCCTCTTACGAAAGTACCCTTGGTTGTCATTGAAACTACGAAATCGCCCTAGGAACATAATTGACGCCGCTCCATCTGCAAAAGAGAAGTCATTACCCATTTAGGGCACAGTCCACAACTTATGGCACCATACAAGCTTTTCCGCCATTGTGCCACCTCTTAGGAAATCAGTACCCTAAAAACGATAGGGCCCCACCAGGAAGATTTCCATTCTCAAAAATCAAGTTACTTGGCTTATTAAGTTGGCACATACACGAAAATCAGTGAAATAGAGCCACGTATTAGCACTTTGCACTCAATGATGAATGAAATATTGAGGATGTTTTTTTTAAAAAAAACCCATAGTTGTATGTGTAGTCGAGATAGGGATCTTGTAACAAATCCGCATATGTTCGGCAAGGTCGTCTCACACAATCATAACAAGACGTGAGATCCACTCAAAAACGATCGGAGCTCTCACAATAATTACAAAGGTTCGCGAAGCGATTTCTTCTCGGAGCAGATGGAAACCAGAGACACCATGATGAATATAGGTCCAGTGAAATCGATCCTGTAATGACAACGGATCTTTGTAGTCACGCTGGTAGGAGATTTGAAAACGGTTTTTGACCTATGGATATTTTTTTTACTAGGTTAGGATGATTAGAAAACAATTACGCACCATAATCGACAAGAATCTTGCACCAACAAGGAAACCTGGCGAAGGTTTATTGTCTCCTCCCAAGACTGTATAAGGAGCACACGATGAATAGCTCTAAGTCAATGCTAAACACAACTAATCTACATAGCGAAATGCTGCTTAACTTTATTTTTTAATTCATCCACTTTTGTCCAGTCACGCTGTAGAACATCTGGAGTTTAGGTTAACTTAAATTGCTATTGTCCAGCGCTATCGTTGTAGCATGCTTCGGAGTAGTATAAATATCCATGACTTGCCGTTGTCGAATCTCTAATCAACCAAGTCTTTACCTGAAAAATCACACTCTGGTCACATCATATTGGTCACCCGCCTCAATTTTTTTTTTCCACACATGTGATCGTAAGTATTTATCTTTTGATTATTTCTCTGCTTAGTATGTTCATCTTCTGATTATAATGAGCTTCAAATACAAATCAATAAAATTAACATTTTTAGCCTTTAGTTTTAAATCATATATCCATCATTATTTTATTAAGAAATACAAAGCTTGCTATCACTGTTGAAAGAAAAATCATTAATGCAAATAAACGAAAATTCATTCTAAAGGACTAACTCTTAGCATTTTAAAATTGCTTGATTGTTAAAATAATCAGTGGCTGACGAAAGCGGTCAATCCCTCGGATGCAATCTTAATCGGTCTATCTAGGCACCGAGGTCACCAACGTTCAATCGAACTAGAGTTAAGTATGACTCCGACATGCCCCCACTATCCTAACCACACACGCTTAATTGATTGAAATGCGCAAACAACGAGCATGAGATCCAAGTAGTAAATCAAGTGGACCCATCATTTAGATCCCATGTTCATTTTATAAGTCACACTACAAAGAGTGATTCGTTATAACTATCAATTTCTATAGTTTTGTTTTATGAAATCGACAGAATATTCATTTGAATTTTTCCTGAAAGCATAATCACTAAAAATATACGCCAAATTAAAATTCTATAAATGAATTTATCTTGAATATGTAACTATGAATGTCTTCTTCATTGCACAAAGATGAAGAAGAGTCCACTGAAGACGTGGATTATCAACATAAGAGGGAAGAGAATATTGTATAGATTATGAAATCTCTAGATTTAGTGGAGTATAGGCTATAAAAGGGAAGTAATTTCTCTATGAATGACGCTTGAGATTGGAGAAAAGTATCTCTAACCAAAGTCCCACACCTTTATTTATAGGCCTCCACCCTTGAAAAGTCCAAATAAAATATAACTCCAATATATCTTTCTTATGATTTTAATGATGTGTAACAAATTATCACGCTCTCTTCTCAAATGTGAGACCTTTGAGACTAAAATCCTCCCCAAGGGATGACATTGTGTGAAGGGTACATGTGTATAAGAAATAACTCATATCAAAATTCAACCACTTTTTTTCTAAACGTTGATCACACTCAGTTGAGCATGCATGGTTTCGTATGTCTATACACGCAATATTCAGTGCTTGATTGTGATGCACACTTATCTTCTTTTGAATTTGTATAAATTATATATAT
>JAJHSJ010002131.1:0-29291 GCA_021015155.1 Magnolia officinalis | reverse complement strand
AAAGTATGCAATAACAAAATAATCAAATCAAATTACTATGTGATTAAAGGAAATCCCTCACACTCTTAACTCAATCTCTCCCTAATGTTGCTAGATTTGTGTGTTGTTGTGCCCCAACTCTAGCACAATTAACATGATTCTTCTAGCTAAACCATCATATATTTGGGTTACATGGTTAGGATCAATCTTAGGTTATGATTTAGGTTAGGATCGAAGTGAATTTCCAATTCAATCAGAATAGGCATAAATACCTTTGATTCGCAACTATTCTCTGTCCGACCAAGCTCCAGTTTTTAACGAATTCCTTTGCTGAGTCAACTCGATTTAACTCAGTCTTTAAATCTATAAATGCAATTTCAAGATTATTGCTTTAAATAGATCTTTATGAGCAATTAAGGATTTAAAACAAGTAACTTACTTATCTATCAATGCTACTACAAAACTTGAATCTATACGCAACTCTTCATAGCGTTTCCCTTTAACAGCCAGTTTATTTCTCTTTTTCTATTTGAGTTTCCTTCAAATTGTCGTGGACGTTCCTAACAATGGAGGAAAGATTTATACTATTATAGAGTTCTAGATTTTTCTTGTGTAGATCATAACGTTGGGCTGAGTCGTGCTGTAAGAAGTTGTTTAGGTGGTCTGATGTTTGCTTTCATGATCCTGATTTGTTGGGTCTTATCCTTTTAACCTTTCAGGGGATATAACACGTTTGGTTGGCCCATCAGATGGATGGCTTTGATGTTATAAATGTGCTGATCTCAGCGACTAACATCTTGCGCTTTCTCGAGGAATATGACTTCCATTTTAATGGCGAAATTCACTCCAACCTGTATTTCTCCGTGATTTTTCCTCTGGATGGTCCGAATTGATCGAGAAAAGCTTGGGAGGGATTAAGATCGGAGGTCTAGATGGGTTCTTTCGATGGATTAAATGAGTCCTTGGGACGGTCGGTGTCTTCGTGTTTTCACAACCGAGTCCGAGGATTTCGGCATTTCCAGCATGTGGGATCTTCCGAACTACCCTGGTGCTCTTCCATTGGAGCTGAATGAAATTCTCCCTCTTACTAGTTGGACGACTCAGACTAGTGGAAGATTCCAACATTGAAAGTTCCTAGTGAGGAACTCCCTCTCTCGAAATTGGTTTTATCAGCCTCTGTTACAATGGGTTGAACTTCCATTTTTTGGACTGAATTCAATGATCATGTGGGGCCTATTGTGATGTGTTTTTTGAAAATCCAGTCCATTCATTAGCTTGAGCAGGTCGTGTTGGGCCATGAGCCCGAATATGAAGCAGATCTGAGCCTTGGGTGGGTCACATGTTGCAAAGATGTGTGAGTGAAACTCGCCGCAAAAACCTCCATGAATTTCACAGGAGACATTGGTGCTATGTATATAAATCTGGGGTTTATAATTACACATTTGCCCTTCTCCCTTATAACAACTTCTACTGTCCATACTTCCCCATTGCAGCATCCAAAAAAGGCGAAACTTACCACTGATCGTTATTTCTCAAGATCTTTGAACTGGTTAAATTTGGGCCTTGATCTCTCAAGGATGACCAAGATACTCTTTTTATGGCTGACACACTCCATCTTTAAGTGATGGTTGTAAATATCTAGATGAAACATTACCCAGTAACTTGGACATATAACCTGATATCTTCATAATGATCGATTTATCCTAATATTCGGATGGCTCATTTGGCGGATCCAAAACATAATGGATAGTCATATCACATGTTCAAAATTGGAAAACTTGATGGTTAGTACTCTTACCGTGTACGAAGTGGGCATACAGTTAGTTCATAAACAGATAAATACAAAGTAGGTTTTTGGAGGATCAAAAGGTAGAACATGTATACCATTAGATTCAAGTGACTTGTTCACATATGTAAGTTCCTTAGATTATAGTTTTAATGGTGGGTTAAGCATATTCATAGGTGTGGTGAAAAAAATGAACGGATCAGCATATCGATTCGATGCGTGTACATGCAAATGTAGATATCAGGTAGTTAGTTATTATGATCGGGTGGTCCAAACTGAAAGTGGGCGGCGGTTAGATATATTTACCTAGCGGTGAATAATTGATTGAACGGTTGGTTAATATAGACAAGTGAGAATACTTAGATATATGATGATCTCGCATTAAATTCAACGGTCGGATGACTTGATCTCTTGTTAGAAAATATATGTAAGGTTAGGATAGACTAAATTGGTGACATACACATTTATATACTAAATTAAATTTTACGGTAACACTCCAAAACTTTCAATACTCGAGTATTGAAAAGTTCGAGGTGTTACACATTGTGATGTTCATGGTCGACCGTGGCTCGTTGTGATGCTGACGGTCCACTGTGATACGACCGTGGGTTCATGATTTTGCACATACTAGGGTATTTAAGTCCAATTTTTCATTAGGGTTATATTCCATACAAGTGTTTTCTTTCGAGGGGCTATTGCTGCTAAGGGAGATGATTTGCTACACTTGTAAAGGGTTGGGATGATTTTTTAAGGGATATAGGGGTTTCCTAAAGGTGTGCATCACAAGTGGAGATTGAGTACGTTTGTAATCGAAGAAGGCGAGTCTGTATAACTCTAAGGTTTTGATTATAGTGGATCTCTGTCGTTTGTGCCATAGTTTTTCTCACAAGGGTTTTCCACATAAAATATTGTATTTGTGAATTGTTTGTTTTTGTTTGTTATCTACAGTATTTTATTGTTATATCTTTGTTTATCATACTTCCACAAAGCGCACGAATTGATTGTGTGCTACATCTGAATTTCTAATACCTATGGTTTGATCCGAGTTTATTATTGGCTCCGATTTACATCATTATGGTGTGATATGGAGCGAGTCACTCAGAACACTTCTCTCCTGACCTTTCATCACAGCGGGACCCAAGGAACCCATTCAGATCTAAACCATCCATTTAATGGACCCTAGCGAACTCTAATGACAAAACTTCATCCTCACTATTATTTGTCATGCAACACACCTAAATTTTGAATTTGCTTCATTCATGGCCCAACGATCTATCTTGGCCCGCCAAGTCAAATAGATGGTATAAATTTCTCCTAAAACCACAGTGGACCCTACCATGTTCTCCATAGAGTTGTTATTAAAAGATTCTGTAAACAACATCACTAAACCAACCTTCCTCATTCGTCTCTCACAATCGAACAGTAAAGGAAATCTCACCTTGTGGAACTATTTGTCAAGCCAATCCATTGTCTAATCTTTCATCCAATGATGTCCTCGACCCAACTTTCCACACTATCAAGAACTGCATGCCACTTCATATCTTCCCGATTCCTTTAAGTTTTCTTCGGTATCATGAGTGGCAAGGATCGCCACGACACTTAGATTCATTTAATTTCAATCATCCAAATCTTAAAAACCCATCTCATCAAGCAACCCTTGCATCCCTAGTCATCAAGAAAACCGTTTGAACATGTTTTCCTCTTCATCTTTCCACAGCATGCATGCGGGGGAATGACACTATTCAAATCGCAAACCCACTTACAAAAGAAATATGAACCTTTTATAACAACCACAAGCATCCTTATGACCACCTGAATCATCCATAAGAGGTTGTTCGAAGAAATTAACGCTGCATAACAATCCACCATTGTTGACTTGATTATCTTCCTGATTAAGAAAACCCACCACCACATCTTCCTTCAATGGTCTTAATCCACTCAAAACTGACCCTTATGGGGCTCATCTAATCACAAAAACTAAACCTAGACCTAACCTAACAAAAAGAGAATAAACAACTCAAACGAACACCATATGAGATACACCATTAGAAGCTCCAATGCAACGTCACTTTTGTACAGTTATGATTTCAAAATCGAAGAGAGAGAAAGTTGTAAAGTCTACAAGAATCCATTCAATAGAGAAAATTCACACTCTGGTCAACAATTCGAATGAGAGAGAGGAGAAGGAGATGAGCAATGAGTCAATGCATGCCATTATGAGTCACCGCCTGCCACACCGGATCATAGGCTCCCACATACGTTCTTTGGACATCTTGATGAAGGAACATAGAAGAATCAAGAAGGAATCAGAGAAGAAAGAATAAACGAAGGAAAAAAAAAAAAGAATCAGAGAAGAGAATAGAGATAGATAGAAGAGACTCTACCGAGTCAACTCACTGATCCAACCATCTAAGCCGATTTCCAAGGTGAGTCGAGCTCACATTCGTCATCCAGGAAGTACGACTTTCCAGCCCATTTTATTTAAATACAAACTCTAGTTGTCGTTATTTTACACTACGACTCACTGAGTTGACTCAATAGGTCAATGTATTGTATTTGTTGAATTTCAATTTAGAGAATCGATAATGTTAGTATGATAGATTGTAATCAACATGTGAATTTTATGTAAAGATTCCATCGAATTGCTTTAGAACTATACCGAGTCGCACTTAGTCGAAACCAAGTCCAACCGAGTCCAAGAGGAATTGAACCCAGGCCGAGTTCATGCAAATTCCAGTGCTAAATCAATCCATCTCACACTATTTCAAGTAGGTGATCTACCCCACATCGAGCTTTAAACGTGTTGATACAATATGAGTTGAGTTGACATTTGGTGTTTGTGAACTATCGGAAATATACATGGTCATACTTTTATTTGTTACATGTATTATCAGAATTGATTTATGGATTTTGTGTTTATACATTTATTTTTATATTGTTTGCATTATCAGAGTTGATTGTGAATACTTGCTGGACTTATAAATCTCAAATCATCTTTGTATTGCATGCATGAGTGAAGTCAATTACAAATTTTTACTGAGTTATGAATCTTAAAGGATTTTGTATGCTTACACTATTAAGTTGAACATAGATTGATATCATTTTATAAAAACTCAATTATAGATTATCGTTACTATACTTGTCTTTCTATAAGAATATTGATTGAAAAATGTTGGTACGATGACTCCAGTTGGAGACATCTTGTTGAATGGAATATATGTTTATCTAATCATCACCCGCATAAAGTTTTATGGAATTGTAGAATGTGTTGTACAAATTTCAACATAGGTACTAGCCTTGGGTCATTCCGAAAGATCGATGTAGGTACTATGGCCCAGGTAATTCCCTAAGAGATATTACACATGAGTGCTCTGCCAGGGTCACTCCCGAAAACATTGGCTGGGTGCTCTGCCCTAGGTAATTTCCTAAAAGATACACACACGTGAGTGCTCTGCTCTGGCCTACCCCCTAAAATATATCATGAGGTGCTCTGCTCATGGTTGTTTCCTAAAAGATATCATGAGTATTTATTTTTTATAGATGTGGATATTGGATTTTTCTAATTTAGTCATTCATGGATTACATTCCTTTAAATTCAATATTCTGTGAATGTTCATGTTTACTTTAATTGTTTATCTCTAATTATATAATGAAAATTGTGTTATGGTACTAATGTGTAAATCTCGATTGGGATGGAAGTGATCCTATTGAGTTGTCATACTCATGGTGTTTAAACCACGTCAGGTGCCGAATTGAGTACTTTGAGGAGGCATACTATTATTGATGAGATAGATCTAAATTGTTTTAGGATTCTTTTATTACGGACTTTGTTTAGACTACTTCAGTTATGTAGAGTCAGGTTGACTCGTTGGATCACGTTATTTTTCATATTTGGGATTGTATAGTTAAAGATTGATGAAATGCGAGTGGGTAAATATTTAGTTCTATTTAGAATTACATGGTTATATTGGCTGTTGAGATTAAAATTTTATTTTGTGATTATTGACGTTGATGGTTGTTCAATGCACTTTGTATGTTGGAAATGGTAATGGAGATGTACAATTCAAACCATACGGATCTCATAATCCCCCTGATGGCATTGATGGTTGGGGTTCATGAAGTGTGGGACTTGTTGAATATGTGGCAAGGGGTTACAGAATATGTTTTTGTTTTGGCAGTAGCCGGATCAAGGGGTGGCGACCATGATTTTTTTCTAATCAATTAAATTATGGACCGCATGTTTCAATGAAAAATAACTTTCCGTTGTGTTCCTGATCCCTTCGTGGAATGCGTAATATTCATTCTTATTGTAGTTTGGAAGGAAGCAATGAGTTTTATGGGGGCCTAGGCTGGCAGGTGTCAAGAAGTTGTTTGAACCAGCATGGCTAGATGTCACTATAGGATTGGCCAAATGAGTGAACTATATAGGGGCTTAATCCATACCCATTTGTCTATTTGGTTAGAATATCGCGGTTTCCACCTGGGTTGTTGCTGCGACGACGGTTGTTGATGTTTAGTGGTTATGGGGGAGGGGTGTTGGCTTTCCTTATGTGAAGCACGAGATTGTTAGTTTCGGTTGGACGAGGGGGCAGAAGCATCCCTATATAGGGGGTTGTATTGCTCGTCTCTGTGGTCTTAGCTTTCGCGTAGGGGGGGACTAATGGGGCCATGGTTGTTGCGCAGCACGCCAACAACGCAGTGAGCCTAGATCCAATCTAAGGCCTCACCCACAAACGATAGACAGGAAGAAATATAAACTAAAAAATATCAAAGCAATCCAAAACAAACCACAAGACAAGATATACGTGGAAAAACCCCAAACTAGGGTAAAAAACCACGGATGCAAAATTCCACTATGAAGAGAAACGAAGATTACAAGGCAATATACTAACCTCTCTCTTGGAAGTACAGAGAAAATCCCTTGCCCACACCTTAGAATAATTTCTAGAATTCACTTAACCTAGAATAGCCTAGGGACCCCAATTATAGTTTTTGACAACTTCCCTTTCCGCATCCCAGTTGCGAAGGACTTGCGACATGAAATCCGCGAAACTCCTTTCGCATCCCAGTTGCGAAAGGACTTGCGACACGAAATCCGCGAAACTCCTTTCGCATCCCAGTTGCGAAAGGACTTGCGACACGAAATCCGCGCAACCTCGACTGGTCGTGGGCGGCCCAGATGTGGCTCCACTTCTCAACAATCTCCACTTGGAGACACATCTCATAAACCTTTGTCTTCTTCATCCGGAGTGCACCACCTCCCCGTCTTCAAGCCTGAAGACCAATCAAAGCTGAACAGAGCTTCAGCTTCTCCCTTGTGACCGCCTTGGTTAGCATATCCGCAAGATTCTCACTTGTATGAATCTTCTCCAGAGCAATCGATCCATCTTCCAGTAACGAACGTATGAAGTGATATCTGATGGCAATATGCTTGGTCCTTGAATGAAAGGCTGAATTCTTAGCCAAGTGTATTGCACTCTAACTGTCACTGTACAGCTTGCAATCTGCTTGCTTCTTACCCAACTCTTCATAAAACCTTGCATCCACACCATCTCCTTGCATGCTTCTGTAGCCGCAACATATTCTGCTTCTGTCGTACTGATAGATACTATCTTTGTAACTGAGAGACCCAACTGACTGCAACACTACCCAGAGTAAAAACATAACCCGTAGTGCTTCTTCTGGTGTCGATATCTCCTGCCAAATCTGAATCCACGTAGCTTGTAACTTGATTTTCGATCCACCATAACACAACCCTACGTCCTTAGTACCTACCAAGTACTTAAGGATCTACTTCACAGCTTCCCAATGTTCCTTCCAGGGTTGTTCATGAACCTGCTAACAACTCCCACTGCTTGAGCAATGTCTGGCCTCGTGCTCACCATAGCATACATGAAACTCCCAATAGCTGACGCGTATGGGACTTTAGCCATGTAGTCCTGCTCTCCTGCGTCTTTACACCTTGCTCCTTAGATAGCTTGAAGTGGTTGGCTAATGGAGTGCTAACCGGCTTAGCACCTCTCATATTGAATCGATCAAGTACCTTGGCTATGTACTCTGCCTGTGACAAAACTAATTTCTTATTTTCCCTGTCACGCTTTATCCTCATGCCTAGAATTTGTTTTGCAGCTCCTAAATCCTTCATGGCAAATTCTCTAGACAATTGTCTTTTGAGATCTGAGATGTCCTCCATGCTTGAGTCAGTCACAAGCATATCATCAACGTATAGAAGAAGGATGATGTATGACGTATCAAACTTCTTCAAGTAATAACAGTGGTCTGCATGACATCTCCTAAAACCGTTTCCCGACATGAAACTATCAAACTTCTTGTACCACTGCCTCGGGGCCTACTTCAAGCCATATAGACTCTTCTTCAGTCTGCACACCTTGTTCTCATTACCTGGTGCCACGTATCTTGTCGGCTGATGCATATATTTCTCTTCTTTAAGGTCCCCATGAAGAAAGGCTGTCTTAACATCTAGCTGTTCTAGATGTAAGTCCTCTGAAGCCACTATACTCAAGACCATGCGAATCGTAGACATTTTCACTACCGGTGAAAATATTTCAGTGAAATCGATACCTGCCTTTTGTTGAAACCCTTTCACAACCAATCTGGCCTTGTACCGTTTCGAACCATCGTGCTCCTCCTTCAGTCTGTAAACCCACTTGTTATGAAGAGCTTTCTTACCCTTGGGTAGAGTGACTAGCTCCCATGTATGATTAGACTCAAGAGAGTCTATCTCATCATCCATGGCCTGCTCCCACTTAACCCGTATATCTGACTGTAACGCCTCTTCAAAACACTCTGGCTCACCATTATCTGTCAGTAGTAGATAATGTAAGGAGGGTGAGTATCGGACCGTGGGTCTCCTCTCCCGAGTAGACTTCCTCACAACTGGTGTATGCGGCTCTGCCTCATCCTGTGGCACTGTAACACCCATGTCCGGTAACTCTTCCAACTCTACCAATTCCTTTTTCTCAGCCTTATTTTCCTGCACACTGTCCTTATGCATCACTTTTTCATTAAAGACTACGTCCTTGCTTCTGATGATTTTTTGTTTTCTGCATCCCAGAACCTGTAGCCAAAATCATGTTGCCCATAGCTTATAAACGTGCACCTCCTGGACTTCGCATCCAGCTTGTTTCTGTGCTCTGCATAATGTGAACATATGAAGTGCAACCGAACACTCTGAGATGTGCAAGGTTCACTTCTTTCCCAGTCCACGCTTCTTCTGGTAGCCCACCATCCAATGGTGCTGAGGGACTTCTATTGATGAGATATGCGGCAGTATTCACAGCATCTGCCTGTATGTAACCTCATGCTCCTGGCGCGCTCAAGGATGGTCCTGTTAATGCGCTCAGCCACACCATTCTGCTGTGGTGTCCCTGGAATCGTTTTCTGATGTTTGATTCCATTTGCTGCACAATACTCCTCAAACCTCTTATCACAATACTCTCCCCCATTGTCAGATCTGAGACACTTTACTGTTTTACCTGTCTCATTTTCTACCATAACTTTTCACTTCTTAAATACATCAAATACATCAGATTTATGTTTTAAGAAGTAGACCCACAGTTTTCTACTAACATCATCAATAAAGGTAACAAAATAACGTGAGTCACCAAGAGATAATACCTGTGCCGGTCCCCACACATCATTGTGTATAAGCTCCAACAGATGTGTCTTTGGAGCGCGTCCCGTCTTCTTGAAGCTTACCCTCTTCTGCTTGCCATATACGCAGTCCTCGCAGAATTCCAAGTCAATAGACTTCAGCCCTGGTAGCTTCCCTTTTGACAATAGCACTTTCATCCCTTTGTCACTCATATGTCGCAACCTTTGATGCCATAATTACCCATTCACTCCAGTTGATGCGACTGCGAGTGAACTATACGATCCTGAAGTCATGTACAAAGTATCTTCTTTTTTGCCTCGAGATATTACCAAGGCACCTTTTGTGATCTTTCAGGAGTTACTGGTGAATGTCGTCACATAACCGGTATCGGCCAACTGTCCCACTGAGATCAGATTACGTTTCAAACTCGGTATATGTCTGACATCCTTCAATTTCAAGACCATTTCGTCTTTCTGATTTATATGAACATCCCCCTTTCCAATAATATTGCACGGCTCGTCATCACCCAGGTAGACTCTCCCAAAGTCACCTGACACATAATCACGCAGAACTTCCTTACACGAATTAGCATGAAACGAAGCACCCGAGTCTATAACCCAAGACTCATTCCTTGCATTAAGAGACAAGATCAACGCCTCTGTGTCGCTCTCCTCAGACAGATTCACTGAATCCTTCCCGCCTTGAGAGCTTCCTTCTTGTTTCTTGAGCGCCCTGCAATCACGTTTCATGTGCCCCTTCTTGCCGCAATGCCAACACCCGTCTTTGTCTTTCGGTCTATTAGACTTCTTCCTCGACTTAGAACGCCCGTGTTTATTGCCTCCTTTGTTCAGCGATCTTCCTCTTCCTTCAACGTTTAGAGCATTCCCTGAATCCCCTGAAACTCCTGATGCCTTCCTTCTAGATTCTTTGCTGAGAATTAGACCGGCCACATCATCAAATTTCAGCTTTGTCGATCCTGAAGAATTGCTCACAGCAATCACCAAACCATCCAAACTATCTGACAAACTAGATAAGATCAATAATGCCCTGACCTCATCCTCAAAAGCAATGCCAACGGATTCCAACTGGCTCGTGACTGTATTGAACTCGTTTAGATGTTCAGCCACGCTCCCACCATCTGACATCTTCATGTTGAATAACTGTTTCATAAGATGAACCTTGTTGGATGCTGAGGGCTTTTCATACATGGTGGTTAGGGCTTCCATTAATTCTTTTGTCATTTTTACCTTGGATATATTGAAGGCGACGCTCTTAGACAAAGAGAGTCGGATCGTTCCTAAAGCCTTCCTATCCAGTAAAAACCATTCATCATCTGTCATCTTTTCTGGTTTCTTCTCTTTTCCTCCTAGAGGAATATAGAGGTCCTTCTGATACAGATAATCCTCCATCTGCATCTTCCAGAAGGCAAAGTTTGAACCATCAAACTTCTCAATTCTAGTTTTTCCATCTTCCGCCATCGCTCCCAATAAAACTAAACCAATAGCTCTGATACCAGTTGTTGCGCAGCACGCCAACAACGCAGTGAGCCTAGATCCAATCTAAGGCCTCACCCACAAACGATAGACAGGAAGAAATATAAACTAGAAATAAATCAAAGCAATCCAAAACAAACCATAAGACAAGATATACGTGGAAAAACCCCAAACTAGGGTAAAAAATCACGGATGCAAAATTCCACTATGAAGAGAAGAAAAGATTACAAGGCAATATACTAACCTCTCTCTTGGAAGTACAGAGAAAATTCCTTGCCCACACCTTAGAATAATTTCCTAGAATTCACCTTAACCTAGAATAGCCCTAGGGACCCTAATTTATAATTTTTGGCAACTTCCCTTTCCGCATCCCAGTTGCGAAAGGACTTGCGACACGAAATCCGTGAAACTCCTTTCGCATCCCAGTTACGAAAGGACTTGCGACACGAAATCTGCGAAACTCCTTTCGCATCCCAGTTGCGAAAGGACTTGCGACACGAAATTCGCGCAACCTCGACTGGTCGTGGGCGGCCCCAGATGTGGCTCCACTTCTCAACAATGGTGTGAATGTGCCGACTCTGATCCCGACTTCCACTTGTTCCCCTACGCAGATTGGCTAAGATAAGTTGGCATATGGGTACGAGGTTAGGTACCCTAAGATGTTTGGATTGGCCAAATGTATTATCATAGAAATTTATTTTTCATTGTCTATTGGTGTTTTCATTTGTGTGGCCACAACCCTCCATCGTCCAACATATACGGACAAAGTCTTGTCACTTCTTTACTTAAGTGTTGCCAAATTTGCCCTTTGTAGTGATGCATTGAGATTGTATGCAAAGCAATCAACGGAAGCTTAGGACAATTCTTCCCACATCGTAATATTGTGATGATCGAGCGATCTGTATGAACCAAATGCATGACCTCTCAAGGATTTTTGGAACAATCGTATCAAAATTCCGTCATCTCCAATCGGAAAATTGAGCACGCCATAAAACATTTTCAAATGGGCGGCGGGACATTCGTTCCTTCATATCGTTAGAATTTAGGAACTTCAAAGTTAGTGGGTAATATGGATTTTAGAAATGGACAAAGGTCCCTGAATAGGGTGGAAGGGAGTTCTACTCCATGTTGCTTTTGGAGATCATTTCTCATAACCCTAAGTTGGTCCTCGAAACGCCTCTGTAGCTGATTAATTCAGATGGTTATGGGTGGGGGTCATGTCCCTTGAGGAACTCAGGGCGTTTCTTCTTTAAAATGATCAATTTCTTCGGCATTCTGGTGGTCCCTGATGGGAGGATTTTGTTGAAGAGGGGCAGGTATATGAGAGGAGTAGAAATGAACTCCCATTCTGGGGGAGTTTGCCTATTTGGATATGCAAGTGCAAATGGCGCAGGTTGAGTGAGATTGGGATGTGTAAGACCCGTATCCTAGTTCGTATTGTTCCGAAGGCTTCCGCGATCCTTCCGGTCGAATTCCGGCAATCCTCGACCTAAAGCCAACGTTGCGCACGATCCTAAGATGAGACTTGCATGCCAAAGTCGGCTCGACCCGAAACCTATACCTTGGCGACCGCGCCGTCGCCGCGTTTCCAACGCCGCAACTCACGCACCGACCCGATACCCAGGCTAGAAGATGTCGGCCCGTGTTCAGTTCGAGTAAACGCCGCGCGTTGCAAATCCCAAGAGAATGTCTCATCAATCACATCAAATGTCACTTCAACCCATCAATCAATCAAAGTACTCCCATCACCTCATGTCAAGCACACATCACCCCATCCCCAAACAACCCCAAAAGTCAACCTTTCCATCCCATCTCTTACACACCCCATCACTCCTCTCCCATCATTTCTTTCTCTTTCATTCTCTCTCTCTCATTTTCCTCTCCAAGCAACCCACGTCCATGGCTCTCCATGGGAGGAGCTTTGTGTGGCCCGCTCTCTACCATCCAATCCAATCCTTCAAAGCCGATCTCAGCCGTTGAATCACACCCATTCGAGCTCTAAAATCACATTGGCGGAAGAAGAAATAGAAGATCAAAGGTGGGCTCTCTCTCTCTCTCTCTTTCCTGATTTAGTGGCCCACCATTGATGTGCATGTGAGATCCACGCTGTCCACGAGTGGGACAGCCTTGCTGCCGGTTTTTGGGCAGGCTTGGATGGTGGGGAAAACACCAATAGAGACTGGTTTCCCAGCCGTGTGGACCCCCATCCGCGGACCTCACCTTAAGGTGTGAGTTTTATATCCTAAATCGCCCATTTGTATGGCCCAGATCCAACGTCTGTAGGCTGTACCATAGTAGTAGCAGGGATGCGCAGGGCCTCTGCACCTCCAGATCCACTCGCTGGATGAAGAGGGAATACAAATATCAGCTATCCAGGTCCCACACGTGTGGATCCACCCTTCATATATGTGATATATCCCATCCGTCCATTCATTTCAGTCGTGTGGGGCCACCTCACACGTGCTGCACGTGTGGGATGGACCCACCTTTGATATATGAGTTTTATACTCCCAGCCGTCCGTTCATTTGAAACAAGGACGATGGTCCCTGCAGCATTGCCTCAGCAAAGTTCCGTGGGCTGCCATGATGTATGCGTTCCTCCCACTGTCCATCTGTACGGACGTGGGGCCCACCTTGGTGGATGCTTTGCATCCACACGTGTGTGGGACCCTACCTTGATGTATGCGTTCTAATATCCACACCGTCCATGAATGGACGGTGTGGAGAGGCACCACCGTGATGTGTTACAGCACACCGTCCATCTGTTTGCCATGGGACCTGTCCCACATGTGTGACACGTGTGGCAGGAGGGACCCACTTCGATGTGCGTGCTATGTATCCCCACTGTCCGGGACGGTGCAGTGGATTCCAGCATGATGTATGTGTTTCAAATCCACACCGTCCAGACCTTTGGACGGTGGGTCTGGACATGATGTATGACTTGTATTCAAGCTGTGTACACGCGTGGGCACTAGCATGAGGTATGGATTGCATCCAGACCATCCGTCCAGTGCTGGGATGTGATCATAAGGTATGTGTTAAATCCCAACCGTCCATCTGTTTCATCCAGTTGTGGATGATGGCTCTGTACGTGCCTCACATGTGGTGTATATTGATATAATATATTATATATATGAGAGAGAAGGTTACAGTGGGTGGCCCACCACATGGGACCCACCTTCCGTAATGCTAGCGTTATCTCCCAAACCGTCCATCCATCCATTTTTATGGGTGGGGTCCACCATGATGTATATTTGTATCCACGCCGTCCATCCACCATCTGGACGGGTGGAGTCCACCGTGATGCGTGTGCTTCATCAACGCCGTCCATTTAATGGTGGTCCACCTATGATGTGCATGTTCCATCCGTCTGTCCATCTGGACGCTGAACGTTGGTGTTTTTTTTGAAGCTATATATTTATATATATAATAATAATAATGTATTATATTATGTGGGGTGGGCCACACGTGTGGACCCACCCATGATGCATGATCCTTACATCCACATCGTCCATCCAGCGTCCAGACCCTGGACGCTGGACACTTTTCAAATATATATATATATATATATATAATGCTATATTATTATAATATATATGTATGTAACATATATGGTAGGCCCACGTGGACCCACCTTTTTGGGAATTATTATATAATATAATAATATATATTATGATGGGCTCCCTGATGTATGCGTTTTAACTCACCGTTCATCCACTTGGCACGTGTGTGGGGCCACCCCACATGTGCTGCACGTGTGGGATGGGACCCACCTTGCTGTACGTGTTATGTGTATACACGATCCAACAATCTAGACGGGTCGGACCCCCCTCCAATGATGTATCTATCACATCCTAACCGTCTATACATTTGATGAAAAATGAAGCAGATTCAATCCTCTAGTGGGCCATGCACGTGGACTCCACCTTGATGTATGTTATTCATCCAAACCGTCTATCCTTTTAGTTGGGATGGGCAGGAGCTTGGTAGCCACCTTGATGTATGTATCACATCTCCACACCGTCCATTCTGGACAGTGATGTGAGGGACGCACCGTGATGTATGTAGGTATATCCCAACGTCCATCTACTTTCTGTGCAGAGATGTGCAGGGCCCACTTGTTGTGCATTTTAGGGCCATGTGATGAGGCCCATATGATGTAATTGAGGACTATGTGATGTGGCCCGCTTGACATAAGAGGCTCATTGAGATGTATTCGAGGCCCTGGTGCGAGGCCCACATGTTGGGTATATTCGAGGCCCGATGTGATGTATGTTGGCCCATGTGACGAGGTCCATGTGAAGTAAATAAGGCCCATCATGATTGTACGTGAGGCCATGGGCCCACTCTATGTTTAGCCGTATGTAGGCTACCCCTTGGGAGCAATGTTGGTTTGACGTCCACATTGATGGGTAATGATGGTTGGATGCCCACATTGTGACCTTCCCTTAGGCCTTGTTAGGCCCATTCTTAATCGATCTCGATTGACGTGACCGATTTACCGATTCTGATTATCGATCGACCCCGATTGTCATGGCCGATTGTCGATTAGTGATCGAGGTTGATTGTCTTGACCGATTACCGATTTCGATTAACGTGACCGATTTGCCGATTCCGACTATCGATCGGTGCGATTGTCGTGACCGATTTGCTAATTCTGATTATCTTCACCGATTGCCGATTTCGATTAACGTGACCGATTTGCCGATTCCAACTATCGATCGGTGCGATTGTCGTGACCGATTTGCTAATTCTGATTATCTTCACCGATTGCCGATTCTGATTGACGTGACCGATTTGCCGATTCCGACTATCGATCGGTGCGATTGTCGTGATCGATTTGCTGATTCTGATTATCTTGACCGCTTGCCGATTCCGATTGACGTGACCGATTTGCCAATTCTGACTGTCGATCGGTGCGATTGTCGTGATCGATTCCCAATTCCGATTGACGTGACCGATTTGCCAATTTCGATTATCGTTCCATTTCGAGTATCAAGGCCAATTCCAATGATTTCGACTTGTTGAGGCCGATTGTATATGCCGATTCCGATTGTTGAGGCTAAGTATCGAGGCTGATTCCGATTGTCGAGGCCGCGTATTGAGGCCGATTCCGAGTGTCAATTTGATTGTTGAGGCCGAGGCCGATTGTCGAGACCTATATGATGTATATGCGATCCGTAGTTAGGGCCCACTGTGATGTATTCGTGGCCTATGGGCAAGGTCCATTGTGATATGTATTAGGCCCATGACGCATGACCCATTTGAGGTATTCGAGACCCATGTGTAGGGTCCACATGTCATGTATTTAAAACCCATGAGCAGGGCCCACCCGTTGTGTATATATGGCCCTTAAGTAAGGTCTATTGTGTTGTATATTAGGCCTTTGTGTAAGGCCGTGGGCCCATTATATGTTTGGCTTGTGTGAACCATTCCTTGGGGGCAATGTTGGTTAAATGTCCACATTGTCGAGGCCGATTGTTGATACCGGTTATTGATACCGATTATGAATATGTGACTGCATAGTATCATGATACATGCCATACGCATCATCTGCATGTTTGTTATGAGACGTGGTTGGTCATTGCATATGTCATTGAGCATGTTGTTATGAGACTCCCTGATAGGCGGAGGTTATCTCACATGAGCGCACGGTATGCACAGGATTGATGCATGTCTGGATTGTATGACTCATGCATCTTGCATTGTGTGATGTGATTACTATACGCCCTAGCGACATCAGGGTCGTAGCCTCCACAGGTAGTTCGTGGATGGCCAGATGGGACACCGGAAATCTGTTCTACATGGGGTGCTATAGATATCCCTGGGTGAAAGTCCCTAAACCCTCTTGGTTCCAGAGGTTGCTCCAACGTCTAAACCGAGTGGATGCATGAGCGCATGAGGGCCATATACCGTTAGGCCGCGTCTCCCACTGTGTCGTGGTCGGTTGGAAGGGGGTACGGAATGGGTCCGCTATCGACGAGCCGGGCCCGATATTGGCAGGCGGATAGTGAGGTCTCTTCCACTCACCTTGTTGCGCGCGATGGGGTGGCAATCTGGTTTGGAGTGTAATAGACCCCGGTGATTTCCCAGAGAGGAACCGTACTGATATGTGGACTTATTGAGTAGGAGTTGCATGCTCATTCATTCATTCACTACCCACTCGGGCTGGTGGTACGCAACTAATTGTTGTGTACCTTCGTTATGGCAAGGATTTCGGTTGGGCGCGCGACTAACCTGAGATCAGGAGTTTACCACGTTGAGTCTGACTATCCAAATTCAGGTATGGGACTAGTTTGGATAGAAGTCCCTTGTGGTGGACCCCGTAGCCTGCGATACTACGTACTATCATCCCGACTTCACACTCCAGCATGGTCATTTCATTCGCATCGCATATTGCATTGCATCCGCAGGCATATGACATTTTGGGTTGTTATGTTCCTGTACTTATATAGCTTAGACGAACTTAGCATGATTTGCATATTGCTTTGCATCCTCAACATATAGTAGTTGGCTTACTGTCTTCACATTGCATAACTGATCTATCTTGCTCCCTCAGTATATTGGTTATTATATTTTTGCATCGCATAGCCTTGGTACGGCTGATAGCATTCATGGACTTATAGATTGCTAGTATTTCCGCTTACTCTGATATCGTATGATTCATGATTTTGCCTGTATTACCAATGTTATACGATTTATGGATTATCTGTAATTTCGGTATTGTATGATGATGACATTGTATTGAGTACTTGACACTTACCTTGTGCACACACTTACACCACCCTCTAAGCTTTCTATAAGCTTATGCACGATAGATGCGTGCAGGTGATGTTAGGTTGCAGCAGTGTCGAGCTTGGAGCATGCAGCAGTCTTCTGGAGCTTGATTTTCGATTTATGTATTTCTCTTTCAGCATTGTACTCAAATGATTATATTAGTGGATATGTGATGATGATGTTGCCTTTGTGAATTGGGTAATCTTGTGGTTATGCTTATTTTGAGTTAAATGTACATTGGAAAAAAAAAAAATCCTCCTTGTAGGATCCCAGGATCGGAATCTGGCGTATGGGCGCTGGGATCCGAGAATGGGGTACTACGGAGGCTGTCGGCTCCGGATTCGGCGATCGAGAATTTGTGAGCCCGTTTTCCGAGTTTGGGGCATGACAGGATGCGAAGACGGTTTTTCGAAACAGAATTGAGGAGTGCTCTCATGATAGAGGTGTTGCTGGAGTTAGATTGAGATTCATCCCCCCCCCCCCCCCCCTCTGGGGGGAGGATGTGTGTGAATTTGAGCTGCCGTAGTTGGAGGGTATTGAAAGTGGACCCGATTTCCTTCTTTGAGACCTAGTTGAAACCAGTCGACGGTGGGGTCTGAAAGACCTATGTGTGCAGTGGACGGTTGTGTGATACTGGTGGACTGAGGGGCCCCTGTTTTGAAAAAAATGGGCCATCATGTTTTCTATTTGATTCATGTTGGAGGCTAAATTGGGTATCCCAAGGTTAGCTGCCGGCTGAAAGGCTTGTTGCATGGGTGAGTCAGGGATTGGTTCTACCACATCTTCCTGAGCTGACATGTTGGTTTGTGCATGGGTTCAAATAATGCTTTGATATGTGTGTGTTGGCTTTGTAGGGCGGCGAGCCCTAATTATCTTCTGGGCGTAATAATTGCAAAATGATTGTTGCCCCTGGATGAATAGATCATTGTGTCTCTCTTTTCTTTTCTTTTTTCTTTTTTTTTTTCCCTCTCTCTTTTAATTTTATAAAAAGGATATATATGAAACATAAATAATTGGAGTGTAATGGGGACCAACATGGGATTGAAATGCTATAATACTATGATACTTAGTAAAGGCTAGAAATTAATAGAATCCCCAAAAAAAACTACAACCCGATGTTTTGAGTCGGACCTTGGCTAATGGTTAGAAATTTCTAATGGAGTCGCTATTTTGTGAGAGTTGTAGGGAGGAAAATCCCCCAGATATCCTAGGGCATTCACTCATCCCTATCAGATCGTTGGTGGTTGTGCGTGCGGAGCGTGGGTATATATGATACGGTAATAAATATAAGACTGCACATACGGATTTTTGATGTGACAGGTTTTAGGATTCCGACAGGTCATAAAGCATACGTCTAGTGAATATATAAAATGAGTTAGACTACCGTGGGATTTTTTATGAGATAGGATTCAAAATTCTAGCAAGTCACAGAGCTCGGGCTAGTGGAGTGTTTAGAATGCGGTGCTTGAGCGCTTGGACTACCACATGCTTTTTGAAGAGATATGATCCAGAATTCCGGCAAGTCATGGAGCTCAGGCTAATGGAGTGTCTGGCAAAGAGAGGTTGAGGAGAGAAATAATGAAGTCATGAATGCCGCTCGCATCACGTGCACCCCACTCATTTCCTTTGGCGCTTTATTTTCCTTAGTTGTACAATACCTTTTCCAAGGTTAACAGAACGACCTATATGAGTAACATGAATGCTTTGGGAGTGCCACTAGCCAAAAAAAGGCTTAAGAATTTACGATTGGTTAAGATCCGTAGAATTGCCTAGAGAGCGAGGAATCTGAAGAATCCTCACCTTGAGTGACTCCTAGATCAATCTGCATTATAGATTTTGGGTAAGGGACTCGGTTATAGAAAATGAAGGGGTATGCACCATTTTTCGCCCATGTAAAGCACAATCTCTACTTCATCAGGCTTTATATTTTAAAATGGGATTCAAGAAACTTCTAACAAGCTAAAGAAATCGAAAGTATTATATTAGCCTATAAGGCCTATATAAACATGAAAAGAAACTAAAGCAATATTAAGGCTTGGATTGATGAAAAATAAACTAAAAAAAGGGACAACACTTAATTTTCAGTTATCCCTTTAAACAACATTTTTTGATACGGAAGGTCCCTTAAAGAGGCAACTGTAGAGCATACTCAAAGTGGCATTAGAACAGATCATACTAATAAAAGTGTATATAAATAAAAAAAGAAAGCAAAATAAGACGCAAGTGTGTTTAAGGACTCTGAATTTACAAGGAATGTGCACAATGGAATAGGGCTTAGCTCTCGGCTAGGTGTTGGCTTTTGACTTCTTTATTGAATAAAACAGTTAAGGAGTAGCTTGGAAAGGCTTGAAGAAGAACGTAAAAAGGAAGCATGTACAACTTTCTTTCTCTATTATCGACTCTTTAGCTTTCTCTTCCTATTTTCACTCTGCCTCTCTGTCTTCGAAAACTCTCTGGCCTCTTGTGGCTCTCTCCTCCACGTCTCTTACTTTTTTTAGAGTGTGGAGTCCCTTTAAATAAGCATTTTGGAGAGGACACATAAGAGCATGTAAGTAGGTTCAATTTTACCGTGCCGAGCATCAGGTACTGCCAGTTAGGCTTGGAGTTTAGGTTCAGCAAAACCGAAGCAAAGAAGTTAGGCAATGGGCTCTGTGATTGGTCTAGCGCATCAATGACTAAACCCGACCATTGGGTGGACAGTTTTAATCAAAACCGGTCATGTAGTGGACAGTTTTGATCAAAACCAACCATGAAACGACATGTTTTGATCAAAGCCATCCATTCAGAGGTAGTTTCCAAATATGGCCATTTTATGCCTATTGTTAAGTAAAATCTACCATAGAATGGGTTGGTTTTTTAGCTGAGTTGGGGTATGAGCCAATCAGAGCCAAAGGTTTTCTTAATTTATGTCATGTTTTGAGTCATGGATGTGCTTTGTCTGGGCCAATGGTGAAGTCAATAGTCAATATTTAGCTTTGCTTTTCAAAGTGGGGTGTCTACAGGTCCGTTCCCTTGATTATATGCTATCAACATTATAGTCTACCCCATGGGCAACTCTCAATCTATACTTTTCTTACCTTATAATGCTGTAAGAAGAGGACTCAATGCTCATCACTTCGCTGGATAAAGAAAAGGAGAGACACTCTTCGTTGAAGAAAGAAGGACATGGAATCATTATAATCTCATGAACAAGTAAAAGTATGATCTCAACCATCTATTTAGATATTATTGGAAACTCCATAACACATGCATACAGATAAGATCTAAAGTTATGAATTTGTATTTTATAAGTTTATACACACTTTTACCTTTAAAAATCCATCAAGTGTTTAATATATATAGAGAGAGAGAGACCAAAATGTGGACATGAAAAACCAATGTGGAACCTTAAGAAGTGAAAATTGTGAATTACAACACTAGTTCGAATCGGTGGTTTAAGTACAGTTTTCCATGAAAATATTAAAAGTTAAACAGTGGAAGGTAGGACGTGTCTCTTGCAACCATAGGAAGATAAATATTAACTACTCATTTTCCCCCCTTCCACTAGTTTAGGCCCCTCACTAGTTCACTCTTAATCATTAATTTTATAGTTGTTACTTGGATGCTTATGATTGCTTGATGAGTGTGAATTTAGAGAGATGCTCCATCTACTGTAACCCATAATTTGGATGGTCCAAAGAGCTGGACATTAGTTCTAGCAAGGAGGACTAGCCATTGCCATTTTTCAAATTATGCGAAAAATAACATCAGTATTCTCATTGTCCAAAAATTAAAATTTAGAGGTTGGTTCCTCTCTAATTGTAGCAGATAAGTATTTCATACAACTAATTAAGTTTAGTTCTACTATTATATCATATGTATGACATTCAACTTGTACATAATGGGACTCCTAAGTGTTGGGATTTATTTTGCGGAATTATACAGATATGGATCTAGGTTAGCAATCTAAGAGCACCAAGCAATTACAAGAGAACACAAAGATTTAATATGGAAAACCCTTATGGGAAAAAACCATGGCACAAAGCGACAGATTTTCACTATGAAAATAAAAATTACAAAGAGAAAAAACTTACCTGATTTGAACAACCTCGAATCTCACCCTTGTTACACCCTTTGCAAACTCTAAAATCCTTTTAGAAACCCTTGAAATACCTTTAAAATGCCTTAGAATAGCTCTAGGGACTCCTATTTATAGTTTAGGAACCCCACTTAAGTCGACTTTGGAATAGTCCGAAAATCGCCTCAAATTTACGCAGTCGCGCGCAGTCTACGTAACCTTCAACTAGTTAAGTCAAGGCTTCGACTGGTCGAAGGACCCCTTCAACTGGTCGAGCATGTCTCTCGATTGGTCGAAGACCTCGAGAATTCCTTGCTGGACTTCGAGTCGAACTTTCCTTGGGCTAGTGAACTTTGTAAATTTAAGACATATGTTAACAACAATTCCACCATGTATTCAATCTTTAAACGTGTAGCTTCTTAATCTATTCTCTTATCGCTGCGTCGCATCATAGTTTTAATTAACGCATCTCGTGCACACTCCGTCCTTCTTTTATACAATCGACAAGCCCAGAGAAGTTACACAAAACTTAAACTTCTTTGTAGGAATGACCTTGGTGAGCATGTCCACCGGATTCATGTTGGTGTGAATCTTCTCCAGTGTTACGCCTCATTCCTCAAGCACCTGTCAGATAACATGGACATACAACTAATTACTCCACCCGCTAGTATGAACGAGTACCTGAAGTCAACCTTTTGGAATCCACACTGCTTGCGTAATCTGAATCCACATACCCTACCACTTTTGCACCTGTCTTCTCAAAAGATAAGACGTAGTCCTCTATACCATCTCACCACCATCCAATATTGTTTGCTGAGGTATTTTCTTACAACACTGGTTGCTCGTGAAATTACATGTCTAACACAGACCATGACATACACTGCCAACCACATTCGAATAAGGCTCATAAGACATATCCTGCTTTTCCTCATCTGTTTTGGGACATGTCTTGAAGAAAGCCTTGAATTGAGCTGTGTAGGGAATATTCACCAGCTTTTCCTGGTCCATCACATCCTTGATCAATACCTACACAAGGTATTCTACCTGTAATTACCAAAACCTGCTCATCTTCCAGTCTCTATGAATATCATTGTCAAGAACCTTCTTTGCAGCTCCTCTGATCCTTCATATTGAATTTCCCACTTATCCGAGTCTATAGTACATTGATTTCAGATAAGTCATGATTGATGATCTACATATCATCAACATATAATTCCTGACTTACCATGAAGGAATCAAAATTTATACCACTGCCTAGGCGACAGGTCATACAACGACCTCCTATAAACTTTTTCTCAGCTGCTTTAAATTCGAACCATTCTGGTTGCTTCATGTAGATATGCTCTTCCAATTTTCCTTGCAGAAGTGTAAAGTCCACATCCATCCTTTTCGACTCAAGATCGCATTTGCCAACCAGTGCTAATACGAATCTTATAAACACTTGCTATACCGTCGTCGCAAATATCTCTGAGAAGCTGATCCCTTCTCTCTGAACATGACCCTTCGCTACTAACCTCGCTCTGTATTTATGTTGTATCCCCTTGAAGATCTACCTATATCTAACCACTTTTTGGCCCACTAAAAGCTCCACCAGCTCCCATGTGTCGGTCTGGTACAACGAGTTCATCACATCGTCCATAGTAACCTTCCACTTCTCAGCACCAGGCTCACGTAGAGCCATTTGAATAGAAGACGGATCCCCCTCGTCTGTAACGAGAGAATATGCGATATTGGAGTCGTCCATATACCTCGTCGATAACCTGCAATTTATGCGGTATGATTCTTATCACAGGTGGCTGCTCCACCTGCTCTGTATCTCTATCCGCGCGTCTCAGCCTTCATGCCCTGCCTACTCATGTGGTCATGCCTAACATCCCACACAAGTGCAGAGGTGGAATCCGCTACAACCATTACAGCTCCACCTTTTGAAGTGCTCCCGATCAACCTGTACACGTTACCAAGTCGTTGCTCTTTCATGATTACCATGCCCCCTAAGACACCTTAAGGGCACCATCAATTCTCATGAACTTGCATCCTTTTGCCTCAAGTACATCAAGAGAAATCAGATTCTTCTTCAAATTAGGAACGTGCCCGACATCAATCAAGGTACGCTCCACCCCATCAAACATCTTCATGCGCACCGTACCAACAACCACAACATTACAGGCAATGTCATTGCCCATAAACACCTGTCCACCATCGCACTCTCTGTAACTGGTGAACCAACTCTGATGAAGAGTCATGTGAAAAGATGCTCATGTGTCTAGAATCCATTTGCCCTTACGATTATTGTATGAGCGTTTGATCGTTGACACAGACAAGACATCACCATTACATCCACTCTATCCATCTGATGTGGTAGCATTGGCCTCCCTGTATGAAGCCTCAGATTATTCTCTCTTAGATTTAGGATTTGCATAATCCTTCTTCATGTGTCCTTCCGTCCCACAGTTCCGACACTTTATTTTACCTTTGCCCATGCCCTTGGATTTGGATCTAGAACTTGAAGATCATGTACCTTGTTTAGAATTCTTGCCCCCTCATAAATAGTGCATCAGAAGATGTCCCCATTAGGGGTGCACATGTGTCGGTTTGGTCCGGTTCTGGGGTGAAACCGGAACCGAACCGTTCCTAACGGTTCTGGTATTTTCGGAACCGGAACCGAACCGTTAGCACATTAGAACTGAACCAGAACCGGACCGTGAAAACCGGTTCGGTTCCACGGTTCTGGCTATTTAAAAAATTTAACAAAAGAAAAAAAAAAGGTGAAAAAAATCCTATAGTCCCTTTGCAATTTTCTCAGTGTGGCCCACTCCACATTCAAGTCGTCGATCTGTACCGTCCATTGTTTACAGAAGGGAGATTTAACCCTTGGCAATGTGGCATTCTGAAACCATGCAGGCTGTTGTAGAATTATGACCGTTGAACATGAAATGGATGGCAGAGTAGATAAGCTCATGGGCCACACTGATTTTCCTCCAAAAGCACTCTATTCCTGATGGTTTTTCGTCCTCAATCCCATGAACGGAGTAGATTTTCCAAAAGATGTCAGTAAGTGGGCTACCAAATTTCACAGAGTTGACGTACGTCAACTCTGTTGAAAACAGAGGTTCCGTCATTTTGTTGTGTGCCACCATCATGCAGGGAGAGATGGATCTGAACCGTTCATCAGGTAGAGGGGGTCGAACCCATCAAAACCATGTTGAGCTTTCTTAGCCGTGTACATCCTCGTGATCTCTACAACGATCGAAAGAAGGCCGTCTAACTGCTTTTAAGGCTTGATTATTCAGGTGGGTCATATCATCAGATGATCAAAGCTTACCATTCACGGTCTAAATTCTAAGAGGAAGTCAATCGACGGTGTGGATCTGGGCCACGGTTTAATGGATCAGGTCCACGGTTTGGTTCGGTTCTGCCTGACCTTGAATCGGAACCGAACCGTATCCAATGGTTCTGGCAATTTTGGAACCAGAACCGGAACCGGTGCTGTCTAGAACCGGACCAAACCGAACCGATCCAATGGTTCCGGTCCGGTTCCACGGATCTACCGGTTAAATGTGCACCCCTAGTCCCCATGTCACCGTTTAACTTTCTCATGGTCTTCCCTTGAAGGGTTGAGATAACGGTGTCGACACTCATGGTTTTATTTATGTTGCACATTGTGTCCTTGAATGACTCATACGATATCGGAAGAGAATTCAGCAACATACATGTTTGTTCCTCATCTTTTATCACTTTCTTCATATACAGTAATTTGCAAACCAATTTATTAAAGCTGCCGATATGGGCCTTCAGATCTCCACCCTCTGTCATCTTGAAGTTATACCACTGTCGCTTCAAGTGTAGGCGATTTTCATAGGATTTTTTTTGCATAGCCATCCTCTAACTTTGCCCATAACTTAACCGTAGTTTTCTCCCTCATACATTATAGAGAACCTCATCCGTGAGACATAAAAGGATGGAGGCTAAAGCATTACCATCAAGAGTCTTCCATTCTTCATCCTTCATAGTTGGTTTCCACTCCTCAAGAGCCTTAGCTTCGCCTTACTTGGTTAATAGACTAATCATCTTAATCTTTCATAACTTAAATTTATTTTTACCTGAGTACATTTCAATATCAAACTTGGCGTTTCCCATTATTGTTAATCCTGCATATTCAGATCTGTGCCCCAACGATTTCTTTGATACCACTTGTTAGGATTTGTTCTGCGGAATCATACAGATATGGATCTAGGATAGCAATCAAAGAGCACCAAGCAATCACAAGAGAACACAAATATTTAACGTGGAAAAATCTTGCGGGAAAAAACCACGGCATAAAGCGACAAATCTTTACTATGAAAATAAAAATTACAAAGAGAAAAAACTTACCCGATTTGAACAACCTCGAATCTCACCCTTGCTACACCCTTTGCAAACTCTAAAACCCTTTTAGAAACCCTTGAAATACCTTTAGAATGCCTTAGAATAGCTCTGGGGACTCCTATTTATAGTTTAGGATGTCACGCTCCGAACTCAGAAATCGGGCTCACAAAATTCTCTATCGCCGAATTCGGCGCCGACAGCCTCCGTAGTACCCCATTCTCGGCTCCCGGCACCCATATACCAGGTTCCAATCCTGGGATGCTACAAGGAGGGTTTCTAATATTCAATTTGATTCGATTTGTAATGAGCATAACCAAAAGCATAACTCACGAACAATAACCACAAGAACACCATCACAAAATCCACTATGATAAAAAACTTTTGAGTATAAGGCGTATGAAAGGGAAATACAATATACTAAAAATGACAAAAACTCCAAAAGCTTGGCTGCATGCTCTAACTACGGCGAGACTACGACTGCGTCCTGGCGTCACCTGCACACATCAATCATGCATAAGCTTATAGAAAGCTTAGAGGGTGGTGTAAGTGTGTGCGCAATATGAGCGTGCTCAGAATGTAAGGTCAGAGTAATGCGGAAATATGCTGATGAGTACATGAATGCAGTCAGCCGTACCAAGGCTATGCAGTGCAAGATATGAATACTATCAGCCATGTTAAGGCCATGCGATGCATAATGCAAGTCAAGCATGCCAATCCACGTACCAATGCAGCTCCTCACTAGAGCATCAAATCAGTATGGTTCTCAGTCTGCATAATCACCGAGGTTCAGTACACTCCAAATGGCACTGTCTCTCTCCTAGCAGCACAGTCCAAGTGAGCGTAAGAAACCTCACTATCCGCCTGGCCAATAGTCTACCAACATCTATCCGACAAGTCGATAGCGAACCCATTTCCGAGCTGGTCAAACTCAGCCTAGTAATGCCCTTGCTCTCGGGCGAGTAAGGCCACACCCCTTTCCAACCGATCACGACACCGTGGGAGACGCGACCTCCTGGTATTCGACCCTCATGCGCTCATATATCCACTCGATCTCGACGTTGGAGTCATCCTCTGGTACTATCGGGTTCAGGGACTTTCACCCAGGGACATCTATGGTGCCCCAATTACTTAGAACATGGTTTTCGGTATCCAACCAGCCACCCACGGTGTGTTTGTGGAGGTTATGGCCTTGATGTCACTAGGGCATATCACAATCACACAAATGCAAGTGCATGTATCACACTATCAATCATGCAACCATCTTGCGTGAGGCACGCGCTCATGTAGACAACTCCGCCTATCAGGGAGCCCGTAAACAGTCTGCCTGAAGGCATATGCTATGATCAGTCACTCTTCATACCAAGCATACATATGATGCGTATGATCATGAATCATGTATCTATACTTAAACATGTTATATAGTGATGGGCTTGTGCATAACGGATATGGGCCTAGACGACCAACTCACTACAAGTATGGGCCTATCAGTGGGCCTTAGGGAGAGTGACAATGCGGACCATTTAACCAACATCATCCATACAATGTGGACATCAAACCATCATTGCTCCCAAGGCATAGCCCACCATAAGAGTCAACACATAAACCATGGTGAAATCACGTAACAAAGGGCCTCATGTACATCCTATTGGGCCTCGACTCATGGGCCTCCAATACATCAAATGGGCCTCAAACCATGGTCTCATATATATCAAAGTGGGCCTTAGTGGGCGGGCCACAAATACATTAAGATGAGCCTCAACAATGGCCTTAAAATAATCTCAAAATGGTTGGATGGTTTGAATGAAACTTATGCATCATGGTAGGTCCCATAGGAATGGAAAGCATAGATAAATTACATACTCCATGGTGGAGATCCACACTGATACGAGGTGTGGACTCAATACATACATAGTGGGTCCTAAGTAGGACCCACCATAATGTTTATTTTCCACCCAACCTAGGGCCCAACATGATGTTTATTTTCCATTCAAACTGGGGCCCAACATGATGTTTATTTTCCATTCAAACATAGGGCCTAACAAAATGTTTATTTTTCATCCAAACTACTCATAGGGTCACATGGGCCTAGAGCCCACTGTAATATTTATTTTCAATCCAACCTATTCATAAGGTCACGTGGACCTTGGGTAGGGCTCACTGCAACATTTATTTGCCATTCAAACTGTTCATGAGAACACGTGGGCCAGGGCCCACCATAATGTTTATTTTTCATCTAATCTGTTCATAAGGTCGCCTGGACCTGGGGTGGGCCTGGAGCCCATCGTGATATTTATTTGCCACCCCACTGTTCATATGGTCACGTGGACCAGGGGCCCACGGTGGTGATGTTTATTGCCATCCAGCCCATTCAAAAGGTCACGTGGACCAGGGTAGGGCCCACCGAGATGTGGTTCACAAATCCAGTCCACCCATTATGTGCATCCCACTCGGTTAAGGGTTCAGACCAAGTTTCAGCCACATGCAAATTTTACGTAGGCCCCACCAAGTGATTTTATATGTTTTAGGCATGTCTTCACATGATTTTAGACGGTGTGGCCCACCTGAGTTCCGTATACGGCTGATTTTTGGGTGGCCCGTAGCCAGGGGGAGGCCCGCCCAATGCACAATGCTAATGATCGAAACGCATCACGGTGGGGGCCCACAGCTGGAGCCGTGAGGCCCAGCCATTGGTCCTTACGACCCAATACCAACCTATCAAGTCCAATATTGGATAGTTTTTGATGTACAGAAACGCCAGGGAATATTTCAATGGTAGAAACATTGTTTCCTATATTACGACCAGCCAGGAACCCAGATCAGCCTCATTTTTTGGCTCAACGCCTAAAATGATCTGAGAAAAAGGATGGACGACTTGGATTAAGTGCATACATCAGGGTGGGGCTTGCATGAGTGGCCCACCATTCCCTTTATTTGGCCAGCACGTTAGTACAATCCCATGTCAGTACACGCACTCTAGGTTAGCCAACCTCACGTCCAGCGTCCACGGACACTGGACGGCGTGGATAAACACAGGAATCATGCTGGGTCCCACATGTACGTGGCCCACCAAGTAAGTATATCTATATATATATATATTTATATTAATATAATATGATATACCACATATATTTTAGTCTAACGGGTGGGATTTCCCTGAAATGTGATGGGCCACACTGTCAGAGAATGGAGTATATTTAACACAATTTGATGGGCCCACTA
>JAJHSJ010001467.1:0-50500 GCA_021015155.1 Magnolia officinalis | reverse complement strand
GAAAATACTGGTAAGTCCATGAATGCTATCAACCATATCAAGGTTATGCGATGCAAGGCCTAACCAAATGGCATATGCAAGATGTAACGCAAGCATGTTAATCCTCATCAAGTCTACATGTCAATACAGTTCATCTTTGGGAACATCACCGGGTCTAGTACACTCCACCCTGGTTGCCGCCTCCCTAGCCGCACAACCAGCGAGTGGAAAAAAACCACACTACCTACCTGGCCAATAGTCTGCCAATACCTACCCAGCTCGTTGATAGCGGACCCATTTACAAGCTTGTCAGACTCAGCCTAGCTTATAGCCCCATCACTTGGCGGCGGATAAGGCCCACACCCCTTCACAACCGACCATAACAGAGTGAGAGACGTGACCTACTAGTATTCGGCACATATGTGCTCATGGTATCCACTCGGTCTAGACGTTTGGAACATCTCTTAGTACCAAAAGGGTTCTGACACTTTCACCCAAGGACATCCTAAGCGCCCACAGTGCTAGAACCAAATATTTTCGGTATCCAATCTGACCATCCACTATATGCCTGTAGAGGCCACAACCCTTATATGGCTAGGGCGCTAAGTGATCATGTCACACAAAATGCAAGATGCATGAGTCATACCATCCAGGCATACATCAAACTTGCGCATGCACACGATCATGTGAGGCAACTCTGTCTCACATGAGCCCCCTAAATAACTCAGCCCAATGGTAAATGCTATGATCAATCATTCCTTACGAAAGGTATACAAATGATGCGTATGGGCATGTATCATGATGTAATACTAAGTATGTTCTCAGTGTAAAACTACTAAACTAAGTACACTAGCATGATTATCAGATATAAACGATAATCGCCTAAATACATGGTGGGGTCCATAGAGGGACGGCAGATCTAGCCCAAACATCCAGATAGGCTTTAAACAGTGGTTATACCAAACCTGATACTGCATATTCTTCTATCTACGGCAAGGGGTGATGATGTATACGGCAAGGGGTGATGATGTACTCTCCTATAGACAGTGGATGGCCTAGGCATTATACTTACATCAAGAATGGGCCTCATGGGTGAGTCTAATGGCTATACAATAAGGTGAGTTGAGAGGGTAAAACTATGTACAACAAGTGGGGCTTCCTCACCCTCTCTTATGTGCAATAAATTGGGCCTTCCTATGAGGCTGATCCGTACACAAGTGGGCTCCAAGGTTTGAATAATTCCTACAAGGTATGGTGGTGGAAAGTACTATCATCAATGGGGGCCCAATGGTTTGGGTTAACCTAATGGGTATCACTAATATCAATGGGGGTCCAACGGTTGGGTTAGCCCAATAAGGGGAGATGGAAGGTGGGCTTAACAATGGGCCTAGGGAGGTTTACAACGGTTGACATTTAGCCACCATTGCCTCCTAGGGTGGGTCTCTTGGAATAAGAATCTGAATCATGATGGGGCCCTCGGCCCTCCAATATCTAGAAAACGGATGGACAGCGTACGCACATCACTCACACATGGTGGGCCTCACAAGGTAGCCCATTGCCCTAAAAAAAGGGGGGAATAGAATGTATATAACACATACATCATAGTGGGCCTCACAAGGCAGCCCATGGTTGGGTGTACACCTATAAATCAAGTGGGCCTCCCAACGCAATGGAGCCCATGACCCTAAAATGAATGGACAGATTATGTAGCATATACATCATGGTGTAGTAGGGGCCCCACAAGGCACTAATGAGCCCCACACATGCTGGATAGCATGGATATAAATAAATATAAAAGAAAGAAGAAAGGCCGATTGCTAAATGTTCAGCCCACCAGCCTAGGGGCCTACTGATGTCCAGCGAATGGACGGTGGAAAAATACATACACCTCATGGTGGGCTGCACATTACAGATGGGCCCCACCAGATGGACAGCATGTATATATAACACATGCATCATGATGGCCAGCTGCTAGACGGTCAGTCCAGCAACGTCCTGGCCTAGCTAGGCGTCCAGCCAATGGACGGCCTGGACTGAAACATATACCTGGTCGGTCCCACTGGATGTGGGTCATCAAGGAGGTGCACCAAATCACAGTGGGCCTAGGAGGGTCCCAATGGTAACGCCAGCCCCACTGATTTTTTTCCCACATCGTGGTCTGCTAATCGTGGATCTGATCATTCTCAGACCCATGGCCTGGAATGATATGAAAATTCTGGATGGATGGCTCCATGCAGGTGGGCCACCCTACCAAAGATTGGACTAGTATTTGTGTTTTCCTTTCATCCAGACGGTCCTGCATGACCGACCGGTCATGCAAGCCCATCCCTGGCCAATCGGGGCAGTCCTCTTGCTGGTGGAGGGCATGGGATGAATGCATACACAATACAAAGGTCCACGAATGGGTGGGCCACCTAACCCTGAATCAAGATAATATTTGTGTTTTCTTCAACCAGGCCTGTATGACCTGGCCGGCCATGCAGGCTCAATCTGGGTAGCAAGATGAGTCCTGCTTGGTGGACGGTTCGATGTCTCCTGGATGGACAGTGTAAATAAAATACATACATCATCAAGGTGGGCCTACAATAGGGGAGAGAGAGAGAGAGAGACAGTGGTGGGGGGAGTTCCGCCACTATGAGCTCCCTAGAGGTGTAAATACGATACATACAACATGTTGGGTCCCATTTCATGTGGGCCCTCAATCAGAAAAAAAAATCATGGTAGGAATCCCATTACCACCACAAAATCATGGTCTAAATGACCATTAACAAGTGTAACGCCCCGGTTTCGAGGGTCGAGCAAAGGTCAACTCCGATATCCAACACATCACTTATGCAACATAGATAATGATGTTTAAATGTTGTCATATTAATGCATTAAACATGAGTGGGATTATACTAAATCAACATATCATACTCCAGAGATAATTAAATTAGGCAAGCGGAAGACTAAGATAGATATATAAAGTATATAAGTGTTTCTCAATCCCCAGAGTATGAGTATGTCACCAGGCTAAATATGTACATGTATTGTTCTAAAATTTACAAAATATCAAGTGTAAATGTTTAACTAATCCATAGTCCTGTAATCCCGGCGATGCAACTCTAGGTCTACGTGACCCACCTAAGAGCTGCACGTAGGAGAACTCCTCCTCATCGTCTAAGAAATCCAGCTCCATCGCGTAAGCCTGGCCATAACCTGCATCTAAATCAGGGTCTGGTTGGTGTTTTAAAACACAGTCCCAGAGTGGGAGTGAGTGATCAACTCAGTGGTACATAAGGTAAAGGTTAACATGTTATCAATTCAGTCAAGCAGTAATGATAAAGCAGTACAACAATCATATCCTAAGTACTCATATTAATGCAGAAATGTGTATTCCGTAATGATGCATGCCCTCTCCTGCACTCCCTCAGCGACTTCATCTTCCAATCGCACATGGAAAACTCATTAAACGTTCGCTTCCTCAACAAAGCACATGCAATGCAGTGCATGGTCGTGTTAGCCAAGTTCTTAATTAAGCTTATTCATACAGTAGATTCGAGAAGCTAAGGTACCTCCCTTTATATCATTAACCCAACGGGGATCCATCTAGGGTTGTCAATCCAAGTTAATCACATACGATGGGCAAGTTGTAAGGCATCACCCCTAATGAAAGCAGTGTATAGGCAAGTTCAATTGATTATACTCGAGGTCACTATGGGAGGCTCAACACCTGAGGCCGACAGCTAGAATACAGTGTCTCATCCACAGCCATATTCGGCTCACGAGTCTTGGTGCTCACTGGTCAGTACGGTGAATCTCGTCACCCCAGCGTAAGCGACAGCTCGACCACGGTGTAACATACACAACCCTGCCCGACTCATGAGTATAGCGGATCGTGGTACCATGGTTTGAAAAGGATTGTTACATCGGTAAGTGGTACCTTAAATTTAAGCAGTAGTGTCATACATGGTAAACACACAATAGGCCAATCAGGTTATTTGACAAGTTCAATTGGTACGAGCGCATGCTGAATAATCGAAATAGAGTGCATAAGCACTCCACGTGGCCTAACCACTGTCGTCAATCCACGTACGACTCGGATTCATCGAACTTATCTAATGTGGCGAGACTAGTCCGGCCACTCAATCGGGAACCGTTACCGTTGCCTAGACTACGTAGTAGTCCCAATTATACTCAAATGCAATAGGTGTCACATTGTGATAATCATAACAACATTAACAAATAATTCAAATATAAATCCTATTTGAGCATTTATTAAACACATTGAAACGTATCAACTATTTAAATTTCATCCATAATCAACGTAGTTGGAATTAAGAGATTCATTAAGGAAATTATACCTATAGATAAGGTAATTGAGAATCCTATCTCAACATCAATTATAAATGCAATGCATTCATCAAACAATTTCTCATTCAGACATTTATCAAACACATATGCTACACCTTACTACATACATGCAATAAATTAGTTATAGCATATATTATGACAAATCCTTCACAAAGGAGGTTGTCATACATACAACAAACTTGTATTCTATATTAATAGTCATGGCAAGCACAAATCATAATTGTAATTTCATTCAAACATTTCAACAGACACATAGAATGCATTATATATTCACATAGTTCACACACATGTATAATTTATCGAATACATCGTAACTAAGATCATATGGAAGCAATCAAGTCAGACATAAATCATTGTTGACATTGAAAGCCTTGAAAACCATAACCTAAACGTTTATAGTCTGCACCTTTCGTCAGATTGCTCATTTCGAACACAGTTTGAATCCTACACTTCCGTTTACAGAACAACGACTACCTAAATCACGAAATAGGTTAGTTATTTCGTCGATTCCTCTATTTGAATTCCTAAAACGAGATTAGGGTTCTGATTTCTTACCCAAATCGAAGTTGGAATCGTTCGTGTAACAATGGTGGGGCAGTGATTCAATGCGTGGAGTAGCAAGAAAGAATGATTGCAACAAACTCCTAAGATCTCCCTCACTCTCCACTTTTTCTCTTCTTTTCTCTCTTCTCTCTTCTAGGGTTAGAGAAAATTAATTTTTATGGCATAGGAATGGGGTGATTTAAGGGCCTTATATATGCTCAGTAGTGATGCAAATGGCCCCAGGGCCATGGTATACTTAGGTTATAGCCAAAGGATGCCTGTTTCTTATGAATGGGGATCATCTGGAGGTTCATTACTCATCTACGGCGTAGGGTAAGTCCCTGGTAATGGATCTAAGCCAGGCTATGATTTCGGTCTGATTAGATTAGCGGATCGACCGTGGAGGACGTGTATCCGTTCAACGGTCATCGCACTCGATCAAGGACACAATATATAATATGTGCAGGGAAAATTTCCTTGATCCAAGGGTATAGTTTGGTCAGAAACTGACGGTCTGAAAATTTCAATTTTGCCTACAAGCAAACGGTCCAAATCACTT
Organism: Magnolia officinalis; assembly: GCA_021015155.1. NCBI lineage: Eukaryota > Viridiplantae > Streptophyta > Magnoliopsida > Magnoliales > Magnoliaceae > Magnolia > Magnolia officinalis. Next base: position 45,066 of record JAJHSJ010001467.1, on the reverse strand, counting down.
AAGTTTTGGTTCAATTTCTAAAGATATTCGCGTTTCTCACACACTTCGCTCAAGGCTTGAGTTGTGCGTTTCTGGATACTAATTTGGGCTCGATTCCCTCGACGGTTGTCAAGCCAATAAGGCGGTCATAACCTTATAGTTTCGAAGTAATCAGACTTTCAACGCGCGGTCCAGGTCCGATACAGAGTTTCGATGTGCTCCTGAGATCAACTAGGTTTTGAGATTGCTCCTAGGTTTTTAAGTAATGTTGAGTTAGGGATTTTAATGGTTTTGGGTCTTACAGTTCGTATAGATAGTGGTTTGAGCTAATACACCGATTAATTTAGTTTAGTACTTAATTAATTTTCGTCTAATTTCTACAAAATTTGGTCCTTAGTGATTTCTACCTGACGTGGTACTCGGGTCTTTGTACGGATTTTTCCAAGACGTTACAATCTACCCCCCTTAAAGAAAAATGTCATCCCAGAAATTAGTACCTTTTCATACTCCTCGAGGATCTGAGGGTAGTTCTTTCGGACTTCTTCTTCTGTTTCCCAAGTAGCCTCTTACTCAGTGTGGTGTATCTGCAATACCTTTACAAGTGCGATAACTTTGCTGCGTAGCACTTGTTCCTTCTTATCAAGAATACATGTTGGTCGTAGTACAGAGGTAGCACCTTCGCTCAACTGTACTTACTCCCATTTGATAATGTGGGGAGGGTCAGGAACATATTTCTTTAACATCGATACGTGAAACACGTTGTGCACGACTACGAGTGGTGTGGGCAAGGCAAGACAATATGCCACCACACCCACTCAGTTTAGAATCTGGAATGGGCCAATGAATCTTGGTGTGAGCTTCCCTTTCTTGTCAAACCGGAGGACTCCCTTCACGGGGGAAACTTTAAGGAATGCATGGTCCCCAACCTCAAATTTCAGTTCTCATCGTCTTGTATCAGCATAACTCTTTTGTCTACTCTGTGCTACAAGAAGTCGACACCTGATAATGTCGATCTTCTCTGATGTAGGCTGTACTAAATCTAGGCCAATCAAACTCTTCTCACCAACCTCTGCCCAATAATGCGGTGCTCGATATGGACGCCCATACAAGGCCTCGTAGGAAGCCATGTCAATGCTCGCTTGAAAGTTGTTGTTATAAGCGAACTCAACATAGGGAAGACAGTCATCCCAACTGTCTTTGAAATCGATCACACATGCCCGCAACATATCTTCTAACACCTGGTTTACCTGTTCCATCTACCCATCAGTCTGTGGGTGGAACGTGGTACTAAACTTCAGTTGCACTCCCATTGTGTAACGACTCGAAAAATTCCGTACAATGGCCCGAGTATCACCTCAGGCAGAAATCACACAGGATCAAATCCTTTAGAAATTAGACAAAGTTAACTAAGTGTTAAACTAGATTAGCCACGAAATCCGTTTGAATCACTTTAAATACGATCTGCAAGACCCAAAACTTGTAGAATCATTGACGCTAGGTTACCTTAAAATCTAGGATCAAACTCGTTACCCGACTGCTCTCAGGAGCACATTGAAACTCCGTATCAGATCTGGACCGCACATCAAAAGTCCGAATGATACGAAGTTATAAACTTAGGACCGCCTCGCTGGGCTTGATACCCATCTCGAAAATCAAATCCAGATAATGTCCCAGTGTTATTTGCTTGAGCCTGGAGCGAAGAGTGTGAGAAATGTGAAATTAATTGAAGGTACAAATTTATGAAATCTGGCACGTGTCGCTTGCGGATAATTTGTAAGTAACCAGGCCGTCAGAATCTGACCCAAATACACCCTCGAATCAGGAAAAATTTCATATACATGGCAGTGTACTTGAAATCCCCGATCGTGATTCAGTGACCGTTGAACTGAAACTGGTCCGCCACGCGTGATTTGGGAATCCGGCTAGAACGAAAACTTAACTCCACCTAGATTCAAGGTTGGTGAGCTTAAGTCTGACCTTTGGCTCAAGGGGGCCCGCCAGAAGTCCTCCGTTGAGCTGAAACTGGCTCGCTTTGGATATAACCTAAGTATACCTTGACCTTAGGTTTATTTTGGTGTAGTTTTAGGCTATATAAGGACCTTAAAACCCTCTCTCATTCAGCCATATGAATTTGAGAAAAAAAAAAAACCCTAGGTGTGAGAGAAGTGGGAGAACCTCCCTACTACTTTCCCCTGCCGCTCTACAAGCTTAACCACTCAAGTCTAATCGCTTTCCCGGCGATTCTGACTTCGTTTCTAGATAAGAAACCCTAACCCTAATCTATTTTGGGGTTGTGATAGTTGTAGGTTATGAAATAGCTAACCTATTTCGTTCTATAGGTGGCCAAACTGCGGTATACGAAGATTTAGTAAACCTATCGAATTCGTTACGGTCTACGACAAAAGGTGCGGACTTTAGCTGTATAGGTTATGGTTTTCAACGCTTTCAATGTCAGATAATGATAGATTCATGATCTGTATGTAATTGTACATGGACAAAGTGCTGTCCATTTCGATTTTCGGTTATACGATAACTATGTTGAATATACTATATTCCTAGTATTTGTAGAAAGTACCGTATACGTATAAATTTTGGAAATATGTTTGCCATGATTATTTGTTGTATGAACATATTATATATGTGTAAAATACTTACTTGGCGAAAGGGCTCGCCCTAATACATGTTTTGCTAATATACACTATGTATGTTAAAATAGTATATTCTAAGTGTTTGTGAAAATGTTTGTAAGAGTAAGTGCTTGGATAATCATGCTTTAGGTAGGTGTTGAGATAGGATTCTCAACTACCTTAGAGATGTATATGATTTCCTCCATGCTGGTTGTTTAATTTAACCGCTTGCTAAGAAATATGTGTGTTTGTATTTCTTGGTTATATTGTGCTTTGTAACATACCTTATGACATGTTTGTTAACATGCTTGAATTACTTTGTTTATTACGCTTTACTTTACATGCTTCTGGTTAAGGATTGATTGCGATTGGGACTATGATTATAGTCCAGACAATCGGTAACAGACTTGAATTCGTGGTTGAGATTCATTTCGCCACGTAGGATGTGTTTGACGAACCCAAGTCGTACTTCAGTTGGCGATAGTGGTTAGGCCACGCGAAGTGCTTATGCACTTCATATAGTTCAGCTGATCGTGCGCTTCCTGGTAGTCTGACTCGTCAAGTAACCCGATCTGTCTAATGAGTGTTCACCATGTTTGGATGCTACTAATTGAACCTGAGGTACTAACCTTACCAATGGAATCCCGTTAACCATGGTACCTCGATCTGCTAAGACTCATGAGCCAGGCATGGTGGTATGGGACACCGTGGTCGAGCTGTCGGCCTATGCTGGGGCCACGTGCCTCCCCGTAGTGACCAGTGAGGAACCTTGACTCGTGAGCCGAATACGGTGGTATGGGACACTGTATTCGAGCTGTCGGCCAACACAGATTGGTGACTAGCCCTTTATAGTGACCTCGAACATACTCTGAAGCTACAGAGAGGCAACTAGCCTTCCCGTAGCAACAAGAGTATGAACTAGGCCTGTATCAATTTAGTGATGAACCGTTAAAAAGGTGATAGGGGAGTGGTGTAACGATTGCGTGTAACAGCCCTGGCAGCCTTTGCAGCGCCCTAGAACCACACTATCATATGAGATTATCTAAGTTTGATGACCCTAGAATGGATCATGTTTGGGAATGATAGAAGGGAGGTACCTTAGTTTCCCTATCCTCTGTTTGAAATGGACTAATAAAAACTCGGTAATCATGCTCATCATCGCACTGCATGTGCCTGGAAGATGTGGAGCACTAAGGAATGAACGCATGCTGCAAACATAAGATGGTGTCGCATGAGGGAGTATGTGGGTGAGGGCATGCATCATGACTGCATTTCATACTTGCATTAATAAGAGTAGTTAGGATTGTTCGATTGTACTGCTTTATCATTACGGCTTGATTGAATTGACAACATGTTAACCTATGCTTTATTGTTCCACTGAGTTAGCTACTCACTCCCACGTTACAGGACGGTGTTGTACACACCAACCAGACTCTGTCTTAGGTGCAGATGAGGTGACGACTAAGGAGGCTGAGCCGGACTACGACGAGGACCAGGACGAGTTCTCGTATATGCAATGTACTGGTGGCTTTGCCTACACTGCCTGGATCGACGAGACTTACAGGGCTTACTTCTCTAGTTATACTTTTGACATTTTGATCGTAAAACAGATACATGTATATGGTGACTCAGTCGGGTTCATACTCTGGAGATTGAGATGGTTTTGTTTCTTTTACATACAATTATATACAGTTTCAGTCTTCCGCTTGCCTTTATACAATTGATCTGGAGTATGAATTACTGTTTTGGTATAATCTCACTCATGTTTATTGCACTAACACAGACAACATTTAATCATCATTATCTATGTTACATAAGTGATGTTTTAGAACTTGAGAGTTGAGTTGCTACTCGACCCTCGAATTTTGGGGCGTTACACATCGCTTCCTAGATTCGAGTCCAAAAGATAGACGTGAATCGTGTGGCTCAATCTGACACAATCTCCATAGGCACTCCTGTAGCCGTACAATCTCCTTGATATACAGCTTGGCTAAATCATCTGCTGAGTTTGAAACTCTAATCAGGAGGAAATGGGCTGATTTCGTCAATCGGTCCACAATCACCCAAATGGAGTCATGTCCCTTCCTCGTCTTCGATAACCCGAAAATTAAATCCATATATATGAAATCCCATTTCTATTCAACTATGGCAATGGGCTGAAGTAATTCAGGAGGTCGGCGATGTTCAGCCTTAACCTGCTGGCACATGAGACAACGGGATACGAAATCTGCTATGTGGGCCTTCATGTTGTCCCACCAGTACGAATGCTTCATATCTCGATACATCTTCGTACTGCCAGGATGCATTGCTATCCTCGAATTATGACCGGCTTTTAGAACTTCCTTCCTCAAGTCATGGAGATTCGGGACGCATAGGCGGCCACGATAACATAAACCCCCATTCGATCCAACTCTCCATTCAGAGTCTCCATCGTCACATCTCATTTTCTCATCTTCACCAACCATTCATCTTCTCTCTAAACACAATGATTCGGTCATCAATAAGTGGTTGTACACGAATATGGGCGATGCTCTCGAACGGCTCGTCTATTGTAAGCTTCTATTCGAAGTCTCGCACAAATCCTACCATGTTCCATTCTTCTATCATTAGCGGAGCCGTAAATTCTATTGTTTTCTTACAGCTCAACGCATATGCCACAAGGTTAGCCTTGTCAGGATGGCAGAGACCTCAAACTTGAATTGTTTCAAGGTTTCCATCCAACGTCGTTGCCTCATATTCAGGTCACTCTGTTTGAATATGTACTTGAGGCTCTTGTGGTCACAAAAGAGCTCGAACTCCTCTCCTTAGAAGTAATGTCTCTAGAGCTTTAATGCGAAGATGACGACCGCCAATTCCAGGTCGTGCGTGGGGTAGTTTTCTTCATGTTTCCTCAACTGTTGCGATGCATAGGCAATTACCCTGTCCTTCTGCATAAGGACACAATCCAAACCAACACCAAACGCGTCAGTGTATATCATATATCTGACCCCTTGCTCTGGCAATACTAGCACGAGTGCGGACGTTAGCTTATCCTTCAATTCCTGAAAGGCTACTTCTGCTTTCTCATTCCAAGCAAACTTAAGATCTTTTCGAGTGAGTTGAGACAACGGTCTGGCTATCTTGGAAAAGTCTTTAATGAATCGACGATAGTAACCTTCTAGGCCAAGGAAACTCCGCACTTCAGTAACCGAACCGGACTACTCTCAGTCTTGAACTGCGGTCACCTTAGCAAGGTCCACAGCGATACATTCCTTAGACACTATGTGTCCCAAAAACTTGACCTCTTAATTCCAGAAGTCGCATTTCTGATCTTGTGCAAACAATTGATTCTTCCTGAGAGTATCAAAGACTGCTCACAGGTGCTCTTCATGATCTTTCCGACTCTTAGAGTATATCAGAATGTCATCTATTAACACGATAACGAATCGGTACAGATGCAGTCGAAATATCCTGTTTATGAGGTCCATGAACACGGCCGGTGCATTTGTAAGTCCAAACGACATCACAAGAAATTCATAATGCCCAAAACTGGTTCTAAATGTTGTTTTCTGCACGTCTTCATCCCTGACACGCAATTGATGGTACCCGGACTGTAAGTCAATCTTTAAGAAATACTGCGGTGCTTTCAACTAGTCAAACAGATCATTTATCCTGGGCAAAGGATACTTGTTCTTCACTGTCACTTAGTTCAACCTACGATAATTAATACATAATCGCTGCGATCTGTCCTTCTTCTTTACAAACAAAACAGGTGCTCCCCAAGGAGATACACTTGGTCGTATGAAACCTGAACCCAACAGGTTGTCGATCTGTCTCCTCAATTCCTCCATTTCACATGGAGGCGTGCGATACGTCGGTAGAGAAATATGTGTCGCACTAGGCAAAAGGTCGATAGTAAAGTCGATCTCATGTCGAGGAGGTAGTCCAAGTATCGTCCTGAACATGTCCGTGAAATCTTAGACTACAGGCATGTCCCCAAGTGTTGGACCATCAACATTCTCCAACAATGAAGCATAACAACTTATACGGTATGGCCAACTGACCTGAACTGGAAAAGTAAAGGCCGTGCCCTCAGGTCCATGGGCTGTCACCAATCAGGTATCGCAATCGATCTCTGCCTACATATCGGTGAGCCAATCCATACCGAGGATGGCATCGTAATGACATAGTGGGGCAACAATCAGGTAAACGAGTACTGTTCTGCTTCTTAAGTCTATCGAGCAACCCCTACAAAGCTTAGTAGCGTCAAAGAAGGTCCGTGTGGCAGTAAGGATTCGGCTGTACTACCATAGACCGTTGAGGCAGCCTATTTCGAGGTACATTCGGTCTGTAAAAAGATTGTGTTGGCGGTGCTGATCGTAGAGGCGGAGCCGAAATAGCTTGTGGCAGTTGACGGTTGATCTTCTGAGGTATCGTAAAGTCTTTATCTCTCATCTTAGTAAAACAATAAGTGTTTGTACGGCCCATCATCTTGCAATAGGTGCACCACAACTCTGATCGCCTCGGCTGGATCGGTGGAGCCATAAGCCTAGGAGGCGAGTCTGCACGTGGCCTCTTGCTGAGGAACGGTCGGTTCGGCAAGTCAGGTTGAGGCCTCGGGCCCATGGACATACATGTACGAGACAGTCTGTCTCCATCCTTTTCGGGTCGCAGGGACATGTTCACTAGCTCAGCATAGTTGGGAATGCTAGCGCAACACATCTTCATGCGGATTTCAGGTCGTAGACCCTCAGAAATCGCCTCATTCTCATCGGCTCGTCTACTAGGATCAAAGGAGTGTATCTGGCCAGCTCCGTGAATCTGTTCTCATATTCTGACATGGTCATTTCTCCCTGTCGGAGGTGAAGAAACTCACCCTCCGTTTCATTACGGTAAGTGAGAGGGAAGTACTTCCCATGGAAACGCATCTCGAATGCGTTCCAGGTCCACACGTGCCTTACCAAAATTGTCCGTAGGATGCTGTCCCACCAGAGACTGGCCTCCTTCTCGAACATATAGGTCATAAGTTCCACTTGCTCTACCTCAGTACAGTACAATGGTTTCAATATTTTGGATATACGATCCAACCAGTATTCAACCTCCTCGGGCCTGTGAGTACCCGCAAAAGTGGAAGGACGAAAATGCTGGAAGCGCTCAAAAAGACCGTTGGAATTCATATTTCCAGCAGAGTGCACGGGTGGTGCAGGCGGGACCATATTCATGTTCTAGACAATGACCCCCGCAATAGTGGCCAAGAACTGTTGTTGCTGCTACATTAAAAACATCATCTGCTCTAACCTATCAGGAGGAGGAGCCGACTGAGGCATGTGTGGCGTCGAGGTAGACAAACGGTTCTGTTCCAGAACCGGTGGTGCACTAGGTGTTAGCCCATTGATGGGGCCAGTGGCCTGTTGTGAATCCGGCATGGTGTCACCATCCGGACCCAAACAGGGGTCCATATGGCTATCGCTTAGGAGAGGTGCCCCGTCGAATGATCCGCCAAGTGCAAGACGTGTCATATTCCGAGTGGTCTTTGGAGGCATTCCCTATACACAACATAGGGTGCAACACATGTAAGTTTTGTAAGTGACAACATTTTAAAAAAAATCTTTTTTCTTTTCAGCATTCTACACATTCCAAATCAAAAAGAAGCTTCATGCATTTCATTTAACCAAAATTTGCCACGATACATATGATGTAGCATTACAAAAAATATCATGATAGAAGATGCATGTGAGCTAATTTGGTAAAAGTTTCACAACAACTACTCTAACATGCCACTAAACTTACAAGGGCTATTACATAGAAAGACAAGAAACAAAGCACAATAACTGACGATCACAACATGTGACTAGTCTGCTGACTTAGGCGAAGGTGGAGGCGCACCCTTATCCTTCATACAACACAGGAGGGCCTTCAAGATGCGCGACATTCTCCTGAATTTTTGTTTTATGTAAGCCTGGTTCTCCCTGACTTTCTGTCTCAAGGCGGCCTGGCTCTCTTCAATCTGAGTCATGCGGGCTTCTAAGGCGGCCCGATCACGGCGGTCCTCACGAGTAGCAGAAGGAGGTCCCCCATAAGAATCCAGGGCTTCCTCCTCTTCTTCCTCACTACTTTCCTCATCATTGCCTTCTTCCTCATTCTCACTTCCTTCATCCTCTTCACTCTCTTCTTCGGTTTCATCACCGGACTCATCAGCCTTACTTGTCGCTGCTTGGGGCCTATGCCCATATTGTTGAGTGTCGTGTCACTGATGATATGGATCGGGACATGACTATCCATATGGAGTCGAAAGCCAAAGTTTTGGGCAATCTTACAAATAAGTCGACCGAAGGGAAGTGAGGCATCACCTCGTGTAGATCGTGCGGTACCCACAATTTGAGACAAGATGAATGTAGGTAGGCATAGCTTGTCTCCCTGACCAGCTCGTTATAAGAAATCCACCATGAGTCGAGTGCATTCCGTACGGTTACTCCACCCGGGATATACGTTATACGTGAATATGTGGTGGAGTAGGTAGAAATCATTCATCATTTTGGTCAATGGCAGGCTATTTCCTCACCTCCACCGCTCAAGTTGGCCGCAAAGGAAACATGTGTGGCGATTTCTTTCTCGTTCACTGGCAAGGTTCTTCTCGCTAGCATGCACAAGTCCACGCTCCATACCCATAATTCGAGCCACCATATCTACATTGATTATGGCTTACTTTCTCCCCAAGGGAATAATAAACTGAAGAGGCTCCAATAGTGGGTTCCGTATATAAGCGTACCATATATAAGCGTAGAAGGCTCGTATGGTGTTTTCATTCGCATGAGTATTTCCCTCAAATACGGGACCCCATCCATTATCCAGGAGCATATCCATCACTGGGTACAACCCGAAAAGCCTTTCATCAACGTGTGCCTCAAAAACGACTTTACGGTTATGAAACTTACCAAGTCTGACGCCCGGTGGTAGAGATCTTTCGATGGGGATCCGCGGGTCAAGATCCCGTTTTGACCTTTCGTGGGAAACCCTACCAAAGATCGGACTAGTATTTATGTTTTCCTTTCGTCCAGACTATCCTGCATGACCCTACCAAAGATCGGACTGGTCATGCAAGCCCATCCCTGGCCAATCGGGGCGGTCCTCTTGCTGGACAGCAGGGATGAAATGCATACACAATGGAAAGGTCCACGAATGGGTGGGCCACCGAACCCTGAATCAAGATAATATTTGTGTTTTCCTTCAACCAGGCCTGTATGACCTGACCGGCCATGCAGGTCCAATCTGGGTAGCAAGATGAGTCATGTTTGGTGGACGGTTCGATGTCTCCTTAGATGGACAGCGTAAATAAAATACATACATCATCAAGGTGGCCCTACAACAGGGAGAGAGAGAGAGAGAGAGAGAGAGAGAGAGAGAGAGAGAGAGACATGTGGTGGGGGAGTTCAACCACTAAGAGCTCCCCTAGAGGTGTAAATACGATACATACAACATGTTAGGTCCCATTTCATGTGGGCCCTCAATCAGAAAAAAATCAGGGCAAGAATCTCATTACCACCACAAAATCAAGGTCTAAATGACTATTAACAAGTGTAACGCCCCGGTTTTCGAGGGTCAAGCAAAGCTCAACTCACGAGATCCAACACATCACTTGTCCATATTAGTGCATTAAACATGAGTGGGATTATACTAAATCAACATATCATACTCCAGAGATAATTAAATTAGGCAACCGGAAGACTGAGATAGATATATAAAGAATATAAATGTTTCTCAATCCCCAGAGTATGAGTATGTCACCAGGCTGAATATGTACATGATTGTTCTAAAATTTACAAAATATCAAGTGTAAATGTTTAACTAATCTATAGTCTTGTAATCCCGGCGACGCAACTCTAGGTCTTCGTAGACCCGCCTGAGAACTGCACGTAGGAAAACTCCTCCTCGTCGTCTAAGAAATCCAGCTCAGTCGGTAAGCCTCGTCATAACCTGCAACTAAATCAGGGTCTAGTTGGTGTTTTAAAACGCTGTCACAGAGTGGGAGTGAGTGATCAACTCGGTGGTGCTATAAGATAAAGGTTAACATGTTATCAATTCAGTCAAGTAGTAATGATAAAGTAGTACAACAATCATATCCTAAGTACTCTTATTAATGCAGGAATGGTATGTTGTAATGATGCATGCCCACTCCCGCACTTCCTTAGCGACTTCATCTCACGGTCGCGCATGGCAAACTCCCTAAATGTGCACTTCCTCGCCAAAGCACATGCAATGTGGTGCATGGTCGTGTTAGCCAAGTTCTTAATTAGGCTTATTCATACAGCAGATTTGGGAAGCTAAGGTACCTCCCTTTTATATCATTAACCCAACGAGGATTCATCTAGGGTCGTCAATCCTTGTTAATCACATACGATAGGCAAGTTGTAGGGCATCACCCCTAATGAAAGCAGTGGATAAACAAGTTCAATTGATTATACTCAAGGTCACTATGGGAGGCTCGTAACCTGAACGTAGGCCAACATCTCGAATACAGTGCCACATACACCACCATACTCGGCTCACGAGTCTGGGATGTTCACTGGTCACTAAGGGGAGGCTCGTCACCCCAGCGCAGGTCGACAACTCGACCACGGTATCCCATACACCACCATGCCTAGATCATGAGTCTTAGCGGATCGTGGTACCATGGTTGAAATGGGCTGTTACATCGGTAAGTGGTACCTTAGATTTAAGCAGTAGTGTCCATACATGGTAAACACACAATAGGCCAATCGGGTTATTCGACAAGTTCAATTGGTACGAGCAAACGCTGAATTAATAGACATGGAGTGCATAAGCACTCCACGTGGCCTAACCATTGTCGTCAATCACCGTACGACTCGGATTCATCGAACTTACCTAATGTACGAGACTAGTCCGGCCACTCAATTAAGAACCGTTACCGATTGCCTAGACTACGTAGTAGTCCCAATCATACTTAAATGCAATAGGTGGTCACTTGTGATAATCATAACAGAATTTAACAAACAATTCAAATATAAATCTCATTTGAGCATTTATTAAACACATTGAACATGTTATCAAATATTCACATTTCATCCATAATCAACGTAGTTAGAATTAAAATTACATGAAGGAAATTATACCTATAGATAAGGTAATTGAGAATCCTATCTCAACACCTTTATTAAATGCAATTCATCAAACAATTTCTCATTCAGACATTTTATCAAACACATAGGCTACACCTTACTACATACATGCAATAAATTAGTTATAGCATATATTATGACAAATCCTTTCACAAAGGAGTTGTCATACATACAACAAACTTGTATTCTATATTAATAGTCATGGCAAGCACAAATCATAATTGCAATTTCATTCAAACATTTCAACATACACATGGAATGCATTATAAATTCACATAGTTCACACACATGTATAATTTATCAAATACATCGTAACTAAGATCATATGGTAGCAATCAAGTCAAACATAAATCATTGCTAACATTGAAAGCCTTGAAAACCATAACCTAAACGTTTATAGTCCACACCTTTCGTCAGATTGCTCATTTCGAACACGGTTTGAATCCTACACTTCTGCCTACAGAACAACGGCTACCTAAATCACGAAATAGGTTAGTTATTTAACCAATTCCTCTATTTGGATTCCTAAAATGAGATTATTGTTAGGATTTCTTACCCAAATCGAAGTTGGAATCGTTCATGTAGCGATGGTGGGGTGACGATTCAATACATGAAGTAACTAGAAAGAAGGACTGCATCAAACTCCAAAGATCCCCCTTCACTCTCCACTCTTTTCTCTTCTTTTCTCTCTTCTCTCTCCTAGTGTTAAAGAAAATTCGTATGGGATAGGAATGGGGTTATTTAAGGGCCTTATATAGGCTCAGAAGTGATGAAAATGGCCCCAGGGCCATGGTATACTTAGGGTATAGCCAAAGGGTGCTTGTTTCTGACGAATGGGGCTCATCTAGAGGTCCGTTACTCGTCTACGGTGTAGGGTAAGTCCCCTGACAATGGATCTAAGCTAGGCTATGATTTCGGTCTGATAAGATTAGCAGATCGACCATGGAGGACCTGTATCAGTTCGACGGTCATCGCCACTCGATCAGGGCCACAAGTATATCAATATGTGCAGAGAAATTTTCCTGATCCAAGGGTATAGTTTGGTCAGAAACTAACGATCTGAAACCTTCAATTTCGCCCACAAGCGAACGGTCCAAATCACTTGAGTTTTGGTTCATTTTCTAAAGATATTCGCGTTTTTCACACACTTCGCTCAAGGCTCAAGTTGTGTGTTTCTGGATACTATTTGGACTCGATTCTCGCGATGGTTGTCAAGCCCAATAAGTTGTTCATAACCTTATAGTTTCGCAGTAATCGTACTTTCGACGCACAGTCCAAGTTTGATATGGAGTTTCAATGTGCTCCCAAGAGCAACTAGGTTTTGAGATTGCTCCTACATTTTTAAGTTATGTTGAGTTAGGGATTTTAATGGTTTTAGGTCTTGCAGTTTGTGTAGATAATGGTTCGAGCTAATACACCGATTAATTTAGTTTAGTACTTAATTAATTTTCATCTAATTTCTACAGAATTTGGTCCTTAGTGATTTTTGCCTGAGGTGGTACTCGGGTCTTTATACAAATTTTTTCGAGATGTTACAACAAGTTAGATATCAAATAAACATCATGGTGGGGTCCATGGAGAATGGCCCCATCATGGATTACATGTATGTATCATGGTCGGCCATTAGCCACACCTTAGGTCCCAAATGGGATCCATACCATTAACCGGTAGGCGCCACTTGGCCCATAACTAAAAACTACAATCTAATCCTATAAACACCCACCTATAGCTCTTCTTGTTAGCTCCTTGGAATCTTTAACTCCTAAGCTCTCTTTTCCATGGTGGATGATGAAGTTTGGATGGTTGGATCATGAGATTTGGGGTAGGAAAATGAGTCTAGTACTTGGCTTCTTTTTCTCTCGTTAGGATTTTTCTTCTCTAAGTTGCTAGGGAAATGGAGGGAGGAGAGATGTAATGAGTGAAAGATGGGAGATGTAAGAAGAGAGGGATGGGATGGAAGGTATGATTGTTATTGACTTTTGGATGAGAGAGGTATGGGTGTGTAAGAAGGGATGGGATGGAAGGTATGATTGTTGTTGACTTTTGGATGAGAGAGGTATGGGTAGAGATTTCCCTCTCCCAACCTGGAATCTTCCGAGGTTTGTTGTGCACGGTGTTTACTAGAATTATTCGCGGGCCCACAACTCTTAGCCTAGGTATCGCATTGGTATGCAAGACGTGGTGTTGGAACCGCGTTGATAGTGCAGTCAGGGGGGTATGACTTTTGGGTTGAGTTGACTCAGGTCTTCAAGGTGCGTCTTAAGGTCAGCGCATTTGCTATATACAGGTCATGAGTTGCCAGAACTCGATAGAGAGGTTCACCGTAGTCAGTGGAAGGGTACGATGCAAGGATACGGGTCTTACAGATTCAACCTCGGTCTCACCGTGATTATTACTACGTCGCGACCCTACACTAATGGTTGTGAACAAGTTTTTGGCGCCATTGCCAGGGTCTAACTGTTACGTTTTTCTGAGATTAATTAGTTTTGGAATTAGTTTAAGATTAGGGTTTTTCTAGTTTCTATTTTTAGGATTAGGGTTTTCTGTTTAATTTTAGAAACAAACTTTGCTTTCTAATTCTAGGTTTAGAAATTTTAGATTTAGAAACTACTTTCTATTTTCAGGTTTAGAAACTTTCCTGATTGTTTTTTAGAAACTAACCCTTTTTCTTTTTAGAAACTTTCTATTTTCTGTTTTAAGAAACTTTCCCTTTTCGTTTTTAGAAACTAGGTTTTTTTTTATAGAAACTTTCCTTTTTAGAAACTGATTTGTTTTGTTTTGTCTTTCAAGATCTTAATTTAGGAACTTCTAATTTGGTAACTTCTTTCTAATTCCCTCTCTTTTTATTTTTAGATTTCTATTTCCCTTCTTTTTTTTAGGTTTAGGTTAGAATCTAAAATTGAGGGTTAAGAGTATTTTAGGCCCAAGTGTAACAGCCCGGATTTTTCCCAACCTGGAATTAGACGTCCTTAGGTGATGAGTCAATCCTAACACCGGTTTAACTTCTCAAACATTCGATTAAAGCCTCAAATCCCTTTTCAAACCATGTTCTTCACAAATCCCACCCTTCACTACCTTGTTCTTTCAATTTTTCTAAGCACTTTCATCCTAGACACTATCCTAAACTAGCTAAGTAGTATAACTTAGATCACTTTATATACAAGCTACAAAGGCCCAGGTACCACCTCAGACAGAAATTACTTAGGACTAAATCCTTTAGAAATTAGGCGAGAATTAGCCAGTGTTAAACTAGAATGCATGTGAAATTATCACCAATCACTTTAAATACGATCTGCAAGACCCAAAACTTGTAGAATCATTGATGCTAGGTTACCCTAAAATCTATGATCAATCTCATTACCCGGCTGCTCTCGGGAGCATCTTGAAACTCCGTAGCAGATCTGGACCACACATTGGAAGTCCGATTAACATGAAGTTAAGGAATTAGAACCGCCTCGCTAGACTTGACAACCATCTCAGAAATCAAATCCAGCCAGTGTCCCAGCTCTATTCGCTTGAGCTCAGAGTGAAGACTGTGAGAAATGTGAAATTAATTCAAAATAAAATATCTTGAATAGTAATCTGGCACCTCTCGTTTGCGGATCAGTTTTAAGCAACCAGACCGTCAGAATTAGACTAAATTACACCCTCGGATCGGGAGAAATTTCATACGCATTTACATGTACTCAGAATCTCAGATTGAGATCCGCTGACCGTTGAATTGAAACTGGTCCGCCACACATGATATAGAATCCCGACCGAAACGAAAACTTAATAGAACCTAGATCCATAGTTTGTGAGCTTAAGTCCGACCTTTGGCTCAAGGAGGCCCGCCGGAAGTCCTCCATTGAGCTAGAAAAGTCCCGTTTTGGTTATAACCTAAGTATACTTTGACCTGGAGTCTATTTCGATTAGTTTTTAGGCGATATAAGGACCTTAAACCCTCTCTCATGGCAGTCATACGAATTTGAGTTTTGAGAAAGAGAAAAGAGAGAGAAAGTGTGAGAGCATTAGGAGAATCTCCTTGCCACTCTTCCCTGCCGCTATACAAGCTACACCGCTCCGTTCTAATCGCTTTCCCGGCGATTCCGGCTCCGTTTCTAGGTAAGAAACCATAACCCTAATCTGATTTGGGGCTTGGATGGTTGTAGGTTATGAAATAGCTAACCTATTTCGTTCTATAGGTTGCCAAACTGCCGAATACGGAAGCCTTAGCAAATCTATCGACTCCGTTACGATTCTACGACAAAAGGTGCAGACTTTAGGTGTATAGGTTATGGTTTTCAATGCTTTCAATGTCAAATAATGATAGATTCATGATCTGCATGCAATTGCACATGTACAAAGTGCTGTCTGTTTGTCGTTTCGATTAAAGATGAAAAATATGGAATTCTACATACTCTAGGTATTTGTAGAAAGTACCGTATACGTATAAATTTTGGAAATATGTTTGACATAATTAATTGTTGTATGAATATATTATATGTGGATAAATTACTTGTTTAGCAAAAGGACTCACCCTATACATGTTTTGCTTATATACACTATGTATGTTGAAATTGTGTATTCTAGAAAGTACCGTATACGTTTAAATTTTGGAGATGTATTTGCCATGATTATTTGCTGTATGAATATATTATACATGGATAAAATATTTGCTTGGTGAAAGGATAGCCCTAATACATGTTTTGCTAACATACACCATGTATGTTGTAATAGTGTATTCTAAGTGTTTGTGAAAATGACTGAATGAGTATAGAATTCTCATTCGTGTTCGCCATGACTAATTGTCATGGATATATGATTGTTGTATTGGCGATACCCCTTTGACGAAAGGATTTGCCCTAAATCACGTCATGGCTAATATACACTATGTATGTTAAAATGTGTGGCCCAAGTGTTTGTGGAAATGACTGAATGAATATGGAACTTGGATTCCTGCTTGCCATGACTATCCGTCATGGGCGTATACGTGTTAGGATTGGGGTAATTCCCTAGTGAAAGGATTTGGCCTTATACCTATGTGATCAACATATGTCATATATGTTGATGTACGTAGTCTAAGTGTTTGTTAAGACGTTTGAATGAGTAGTAGTTAGTAAATTGTAATGTATAACTCAACTCCTTTAACTATGTGTATGATTTCCTTGAATAGCTGTGTGATTAGGAATTGAATATGTACAAACTCATGCTTGTGTTGTGCTTCATAACATGCTCAACCGATTGTATGATTTTATCTATGTTATGTATATGTTTAAATTCATGTTTACGTTGTATGATCCGTCATGGGTGATGGGGGAGTGGAGCAACAAGTGCGTGCAACAGCCCTGGCAGCCCTAAACGGATAATACCAGACTTTGATTGTATGATTTAAATCTTGATCCATTACTGCTTTACCTATCTGCAATTGAATGTGATTGAGGCTATTGTATAGTCCAGGCAGTCGGTAACAGGATCGAATTCGTGGCTGAGTTTCAGTTGCCACGTGAGATGTGTTCGACGAACCCGAGTCGTACTTCGGTTGGCGATAGTGATTGGCCACGCAAAGTGCTTATGTGCTTCATGTCGTTCAACTTGTTGTGTGCTCGAGCTAGCCGAGCTCGTCAAGTAACCCGATCTGTCTAATGTATGTTCACCATGTTTGGATGCTACTGCTTGAACCTAGGGTACCAAACTTACCAGTGAAATCCCTTTTAACCATGGTACCTCGATCCGCTAAGACTCATGAGCGGGCATGGTGATATGGGACACCGTGGTCGAGCTGTCGGCCTACGATGGGGCCACGTACCTCCTCGTAGTGACCAGTGAGCAATCAGACTCGTGAGCCGATTATGGTGGTATGGGACACTATATTCGAGCTGTCGACACCTACGAGGAGAGCCGAATACGGTGAGACCTGTATTCGTGCTGACGGGCGACGAGTCCTCCGTAGTATCTTCAAGTATACTCTAAGGTCTGTGATTGGCGACGATCCCTTCACAGCAACTAGAGCATGAGTTGAGCCGAGTACGGTGAGATTTGTATTTGAGCTGACGGCCAGGGATTGAGCCAAGTATGATGAGACCTGTATTCGAGTTGACGCCAGCAATTGAGCCGCATACGGTGAGATATGTATCCTTGCTGACGGGTGACGAGCCCTTTGTGATGCCTTCGCTATGCCTCTCAATCCATAATATCGTATGAGACTAACTAGGAGTGACGACCCTAGAATGGATCATGTTTGGGAATGATACAAGGGAGGTACCTTAGTTTCCCAATACTGCTGTTTGAAAAGGACTAATAATTACTCGGTAATCATGCTCATCATCGCACTGCATGTGCCTGGTAGATGTGGAGCACTGAGGGATGAACGCATTCGCGAACGTAAGATGCTGTCGCTTGAGGGTGGTTTGGCAAGGGTATACATCATGTTATTTCATACTTGCATTAAATAAGAGTAGTTAGAATTGTTTGATTGTACTGCTTTATCATTACTGCTTGACTGAGTTAATAACATGTTAACCTATGCTTTACTGTTCCACTGAGTTGATCACTCACTCCCACGTTACGGGACGGTGTTGTACACACCAACCAGATTTGTTGAGTTTCAGGTGTTAGCGATGCTTATGAAGCAGAGCCGGACTACTACTATGATGTTGAGGAGGAGTTCTCTTACATGTAATCTCTGGCAGGTCTATGAAGATCTGGTATTGTATTGACGGGGCTATGGTACTTGGGATAGAAGACATTACACTTACACATTTGGTATATTTTAGAAATGTACTTGAAATTTATTAACCTGATAATGTTATCACACTCTGGAGACTCATTACAGTTTGTTATATATTTTATATATCTATCACAGTCTTCCGCTTGCAATTTAACTGTCTCTGGAGTATGATATGTTGTTTTGGCTTAATCTCACTCATGTTCAATGCACCATTACGGACAACATTCAATCATCATTTTCTATGTTGCATAAGTGATGTTCTGAAACTCGGGTGTCGAGTTATGCTCGACCCTCGATTTTTCGAAATGTTACACCAAGTGGGTCCGTGATAACACTCGACGTCTCTTGAGTGCAGGAGGATTAGTTGAGGGGTTATCTATCCATCACAGGATTAGACACCACTCAAGATCCTCAGAGTTAATTGAGATTATGGTTGCTAATCAACCGGGAAGACAACCTCAACCTAGGGTTGAAGAAGTCCAGGATGAGAATGAGGTGCACTATGCACCGGCCGGGGTGAGCACCCCTTCTTGTATGATTTTTCTAGGAAACACAGGAAACATGGATATCAAGCCAGGAGTGATCCCACTCCTTCCAAAGTTCCTTGGACTTGAATCTGAAATCCATACCTACAATTGCAAGAGTTTGACGAGGTTATAGCCACTTTATACTTTCCTAACGTGCCTGAGGACACGATCAAGCTGAAACTCTTTCCTTTCTCCTTGAAAGAGAAAGCTAAGACATGGTTGCACTCACTACGTCCACGATCTATTATCACATGAAATGACATGATGAAGGAGTTCATAAAAAAAAATTCTTTCCATACCATAAGACAAACACCATTAGGAAGTTGATCATGAACTTTGCCCAAAAGGAAAATGAAACATTCTTCCAATGTTGGGAGCGGTTCAAGGATCTTGTCAATTCATGCCCACAAAACAGTTTTAAAATGTGGCGCATAACAACTTTCTTCCACGATGGACTGACATCTTCCATGTGCTAATTCGTCAAGACGATGTGCAATGGGGAATTCAGGAACAAGAATGTCGATGAGGTGTGGGATTACTTTGACAAACTCGCTGAAACCGCACAATCATGGGACATCACCCCAAAACTTAGCACCACATCTAAGCTTACTCAAGCAAGGGAGAGAGGTGGGATATACTTGCTGAAAGAGGATGATAATATAAATGCTAAAGTGGCTAGTCTCATAAGGAAAGTTGACGCCATGAAACTTAAGAATGATAAGACTAAGGAAGTTGTTGCGGTATCTGTGCTTGCAACATACATACAACAGAAATTGCCTAATGATACCTGCTTTTCAGAAGACACACAAATTCAGACCTTGTGGATTCGACCTCGATCTCACCGAGATTATTACTACATCGCGACCCTACACTTGGGGTAGTGAACAAAGAGGTAATATGCAAAAGTATGCGGTGTGTATGCAGGCATGCAAGTCCTCCTCTGAAAGTCCACATCACAATACAGTTATCATCATTGGGAATTACCTGGGCCTAGTATCTAGAACAAGTCCGAAACTTATTGAATAGAGGCCTCGCATACCCGCCCTATCAGTGGGGGGCCTATAGCTATGCCAATACCCACCCAGCACACCAATAGTGGACCCATTTCATGGGTCAGTCAAACCCAACCACATTCACTCCAACTCTTCAGTTAGGCATGGCCGAACCCCTTCTCACCCAACTGCGTTGACGAGAGTCAGGCCTACTATGGTCTTCGGCACCAGATGACCCATGGCATCCGTCCGGTCTTGATGATGAGGCTCAAGGGTACCACTCGAGGTTTAGGGAATTTCACCTAGGGGTCTGGGACCCATATAAGAAACCCAAATTTCTGGTGCCCACAAAAAACCAACCACGATGCTGCTGTGGTGGTCTCATCAGTATAACCACAATGTTTTTGTGGTGTTCAATCCATCTCATGAGGATGTTATACAAAATGCAATGATAATCCACAAGCACGCTATGCAGTATAATTGCACTCAAGCAATGCTATGCATGTAAGCCACATATGCATACGATCCAACCCTAATACCAATCGGGCTCCTCTACTAACCACATCCGATCTGTAATCCACGCTCATCGTGGAAAGGATGTACATGTAATATTAGCATTGGCATAAACATAAATTACAATGTAACATCAAGTGAGCTTTAGGGACTTTACCTTAAGGACCGTGCCCGATATATTCGCTTAGGGACTTTAACCCAGGGACTATGACCGCAGCCTCTCGAACCAGATAACATCCGCTTATACTCCATCATGTGCACCCCGCACCAACATCCTCTACCACATGCATATGATCTCCGCATGATCAAACTATGCACACCATGCACTCCTCATCCATGATGCATGTACATATATGCGTATGTGCAGATGCAATATGCACAAATATCATTAGACCAATCAAAATTATCATGGTACCAACATGGAAAAATAATGGTATAATGTGCACTCTCCCTCATGATCATGAGGCTATGTGAGTGTCCACACTTCCACGTCACAAGTGTGCATCAACCACACAATAGCACAACTAGGATCAATCCATCACTCGGCACCAATCACATGGCCAAAACCTCATACAATGTCACCACGATAGACTGTATATCAAACATAAGCAAGGAATACTCACATACCATAACATGTATTAAATCCACATACAAAGATCCATAGTTATTTGAAAGCTAGTTCTTATCACCAACATACTCATTCACAGTTAAGAGTTAAGTGGCTCACCTTATCAGTTTCGTAGGAAGTGAGTGCATAAGTGTCACATCATTATACGGCGCTAGGTGGACTATCTATGACTCGAGGTAATACATACGGTGGTCCACTTAGTCCTTACGTCCAATTGAACACCATCCAAGCATATAAACATAAATTTGCATTACCATACAATACAATCATCTCATCTAACCATACACGCATCATCATCACCGCAAGTATCACATTACACAATCACTGCACGTGTGCCATCACCACATGCATAATTAGATTTCAATCCAATGTCTCAACATGTCTAGCTATCATTTCAAGTGGGCTAAGGCCCAGTTCATTGCCACACTTAAATGGGCTAGTTAGTGAGTTGCTACATCCCATTCTTCTAGCTTGTTGGGTGGTTCATTTGATAACTACAAACGGTTCATTCGAGGACTCAATCATAACTCATTCACAAGGCCCAAATGGGACTTGGCATACATACATCACAAGGAATCTCATGCACTTACCAAGAGGCACAAACAGAGGCCCAATATGCACATCTCATGGAGTCTTATTGTAACATCCCGGATTTTTGCCAACCTGGGATTAGACGTCCTTAGGCAATGGGTCGATCCTAACACCTTATCAACTTGTCAAAACTCAGTCCCAAAGGCTAAAATCGCTTGTGAACCCATTTCTTTCACAAATCCCATCCTTCACCACCTTGCTCTTCAAGCATTCTAAGTACTTTCATCCTAGACACTAACTTAAACTAGCTAAGTAGTATAACTCGGATCACTTTATATACAAACTACAAAGGCCCAGGTACCACCTCAGACAGAAATCTTACAGGACTAAACCCTTTAGAAATTAAGTGAGATTTAGCTAGTGTTAAACTAGAGTGCCTGTGAAATTAGCACCAATCACTTTAAATACGATCTGCAAGACCCAAAAGTTGTAGAATCATTGACGCTAGGTTACCCTAAAACCTAGGATCAATCTCATTACCCGGCTGCTCACGGGAGCATCTCGAAACTCCGTATTGGATCTGGACCGCACGTCGGAAGTCCGATTAACACGAAGTTAAGGAACTAGGACTGCCTCGCTGGGCTTGACAACCATCTTAGAAATCAAATCCAGATAGTGTCCCAGCGCTATTCGCTTGAGCTCGGAGTGAAGAGTGTGAGAAATGTGAAATTAATTCAAAATAAAATATCTTGAATAGTAATCTGGCACCACTCGCTTGTGGATCAGTATTAAGCAACCAGACCGTCAGAATCAGACCAAATTACACCCTCCGATCAGGAGAAATTTCATACACATTTACATGTACTCGGAATCTCCGATCGAGATCCGCTGACCGTTGAACTGAAACTGGTCCGCCACGCGTGATCTGGAAATCCCACTGAAATGAACGCGTGATCTGAAAATCCCACTGAAATGAAAACTTAATAGAACGTAGATCCAGCGTTAGTGAGTTTAAGTCTGACCTTTGGCTCAAGGAGGCCCGCCAGAAGTCCTCCGTTGAGCTGAAACTACCCCGCTTTGGTTATAATCTAAGTATACTTTGACTAGGAGTCTATTTCGGTGAGTTTTTAGGGTATATAAGGACCTTAAACCCTCTCTCATTGCAGCCATATGAATTTGAGAGAAAACCTAGATTGAGAAGAGAGAAAAGAGAGAGAAAGTGTGGGAGCTGTGGGAGAATCACCCTGCCACTCTTCCCTGCCGCTATTCGGGCTCCACCGCCTGATTCTCATCGTTTTTCCGGCGTTTCCGGCGTCATTTCTAAGTAAGAAACCCTAGCCCTAATTTGTTTTGGGGTTTAGACAGTTGTAGGTTGTGAAATATCTAACCTATTTCATTCTATAGGTTACCAAACTGCCAAATACGGAAGCTTGGCAAACCTATCGACTCCGTTACGATTCTACGACAAAAGGTGCGGACTTTATGTGTATAGGTTATGGTTTTCAATGCTTTCAATGTCAGATAATGATAGATTCATGATCTGCATGCAATTGCACATGTACAAAGTGCTGTCCGTTTTCTATTTTGATTAAAGATGAAAAATATGAAATTCTACATACTCTAGGTATTTGTAGAAAGTATGGTATACGTATAAATTTTGGAAATGTGTTTGACATGATTATTTGTTGTATGAATATATTATATATGGATAAATTACTTGTTTGGCGAAAGGACTCGCCCTAATACATGTTTTGCTCATATACACTATGTATGTTGAAATTGTGTATTATAGAAAATACCATATACGTATATATTTTGGAAGTGTGTCGGACATGATTATTTGTAGTATGAATATATGATATATGAATAAAATACTTATTTGGCGAAAGGATTTGCCCTAATACATGTTTGCTAACATACACTAAGTATGTTGTAATAGTGTATTCTAAGTGTTTGTAAAAATGAGTGAATGAGTATAGAATTCTCATTCGTGCTCGCCATGACTAATTGTCATGGATAATTGATTGTTGTATTGGCGATATCCCTTTGACGAAAGGATTTGCCCTAAATCACGCCACGGCCAATATACACTATATATGTTAAAATGTGTGGCCCAAGTGTTCGTGGAAATGACTGAATGAATATGGAACTTGGATTCCTACTTGGCATGACTATCCGTCGTGGGTGTATGCGTGTTATGATTGGGGTAACTCCCTAGTGAAAGGATTTGGCCTTATACCTATGTGATCAACATATGTCATGTATGTTGATACATGTATTTTAAAGTGTTTGTTGAAATGTCTGAATGAGTAGTAGTTAGTAAATTGTAATGTTTAAGGGTGTTGAGATATGATTCTCAACTCCTTTAACTTTGTGTATGATTTCCTTGGATAGTTGTGTGATTAGGAATTGAATATGTACAAACTCATGCTTGTGTTGTGCTTCATAACATGCTCAACTGCTTTTATGATTTTATCTATGTAATGCATATGTTGAATTTATGTTTACGTTGTATGATCCGTCATGGGTGATGGGGGAGTGGAGCAATGAATGCGTGCAACAGCCCTGGAAGCCCTAAACGGATACTACCAGACCTTGATTGTATGAGTTGAATCTTGATTCACTACTGCTTTATCTATCTGCACTTGATTGTGTTTGGAGCTATGATTATAGTCTAGACAATCGGTACCAGAGTTGAATTCGTGGCTGTGATTCATTTGCCACGTGAGATGTGTTCGACGAACTCGAGTCGTACTTCGGTTAGCGATAGTGGTTGGCCACACGAAGTGCTCATGCGCTTCATATCGTTCAACTTGATGTGCGCTCGAGCTAGTCGAGCTCGTCAAGTAACCCGATCTGTCTTATGTATGTTTACCATGTTTGGACGCTACTGCTTGAACCTAGGGTACCAAACTTGCCAGTGGAATCCCTTCTAACCATGGTACCTCGATCCGCTAAGACTTATGAGTCGGGCATGGTGGTATGAGACACCGTGGTCAAGTTGTCGGCCTACGCTGGGGCCACGTGCCTCCCCGTAGTGACCAGTGAGCAACCAAACTCGTGAGCCGATTATGGTGGTATGAGACACTATATTCATGCTATCGGCCTACATTGATAAGGTGATGGGGGAGCGGTGCAACCTTTGTGCCTAACAGCCCTGCCAGCCCTTTGTAGTGACCTCGAGCATACTCTGAAATCGCAGTGCGCCTTAGGGTGTGCCGCGGTATATAGAGTATGAACTAGGCCTGTTTCTGTATTGTGATGAATTGTTTAAGGGGTGATGGGGGAGTGGTGTAACCTTTATGCGTAACAGCCCTGGCAGCCTCTGCAATGACCTAGAAAACACACCATCGTCTGATATTAACTAGGACTGACGACCCTAGAATGGATCATGTTTGGGAATGATACAAGAGAGGTACCTTAGTTTCTCAATCCTGCTGTTTGAAATGGACTAATTAAAAACTCGGTAATCATGCTCATCATGCATTGCATGTGCCTGGAAGATGTGGAGCACTGTGGGATGAAAGCATGCCGCAAGCGTGAGATGGTGTCGCATGAGGGAGTATGTCGGTGAGGGCATCTCATACCTGCATCCATACTTGCATTAATAAGAGTAGCCAGGAGTGTTTGACTTTACTGCTTTATCATTACTGATTGACTGTGTTGATAACATGTTAACCTATGTTGTATTATTCCACTGAGTTAGCTACTCACTCCCACGTTACGGGACGGTGTTGTACACACCAACCAGATTTGTTGAGTTTTAGGTGATGGCGATGCTTGTGAAGCAGAGCCGTACTACTTCTATGTTGATAGGAGTTCTCCTATCTGTATCTCTCTGGCAGGTCAATGAAGACCTGATATTGTATTGACGGAGCTATGGTACTTGGGATAGGAGACATTACACTTCCTCACATTTGGTATATTTTAGAACTGTACTTGTAATTATTTAACCTGGTAATGTTATCACACTCTGGAGACTCATCATAGTTTATATATTTTATCTATCTATCACAGTCTTCCGCTTGCAAATTTAACTGTCTCTGGAGTATGATATGCTGTTTTGGCTTAATCTCACTCATGTTCAATGCACGAATACAGTCAACATTCAATAATCATTCATTTTGTTGCATAAGTGATGTTCTGGAACTCGAGAGTTGAGTTTATGCTCGACCCCCGATTTTCAAGGCGTTACACTTACATTCTTAATAAGAGGAAGTAACCTATGGCCCCAATAGGTTTACCGCTAATGGGCCCACAAGGCGTCCACTCAAGGTGGGCTTTAAGGCTAATAGGCCCACCACTTCAATGTCACTGTGAACATATTAGTGGAATCCACAAATCAAGCTCAATAATATTAATAAGATGGGTCCAACAATTAATTTGACACACGTCCTAAGTTCACATACCCAAAATATTACATCAGCAGCATTGTCCACGAGTCTAAAGTGACCACACAATTCTCATATGCCCACATGATCCTGTGGCCACTCCATTATCAGAAGTCCATATGGTTGAGTGGCCACACAAATGTCAGTCTACTTGTCATAATAAAGGGCTTAAGGTTAGATGGTTACGAACTTTCATTACATCATAGCTCACATAATGGGGCAACCGCTTTATTAAACTTTCACATGGTCAGGCAGTAAGTACCACGATTTCACATAGTTTAGTATGTACGATTACTATCATGATCTAGTATCCATGCATATTTCAAAATATCCAAACATAGTTGAACAATCATAATCTTACCCACCATTCGTGGCTGAACTAAGTCTTATACTACAACCACTTCACACGTCACATAGTTAATGACTCATATTCGGTGTCACATGGTTAAGGGTGAAGGGCTACATTTCATCATACCATTTACGGTTTAGAGATCACATCGTATAGAATCCAGGACCTTGATAACATTAGCTTGGGTAACATAACCCTACATCACACACGGTTTAATGTACAACTTGGTCATACATGATTCGAGTGGCGGTATCTATGTCGATAAGCACAAACCCACGTTGTTCGATGGCCATCAATGCCACTTTATTTCATACGATTAGGTGGCCTAGTGCATATTTCACATTTGTATGATTAGATGGTCACATATACACCACCCTTATACATGATTAGGTGGCCATACTTACGCTACATGATCTCATGATCAAGGGGTCAGCCCCAACTCACTACATCACATTGTTCATACCCAACCACTCCATCACACCCTCACACGAACACTGTTCACACACAAGTTATAATTGAAAATGTTCCAAAAGCTAAACACAAATCTATGACTTAGGGCCACACTCCAACCACAATTCCACAGGGTCATGGGTTGCACAATTTATAGCAACAACACAACACATGATCTTATGGTGGTGGATCTCACCTGAGATTAGGACGACTTGCCAGATAGAGGAGGTAAACGAAATCCATTCATCATGGTAGTCCCAGATATGGGACACACCAGATTAACGGTGTGGATATGACATACATCATGGTGGCGCTACCCTTAGCATTCTCTCTCCTTTTTTTTATAATAATTTTTATGAGTCTCGGCCATCAAAAGAACTATGGCAAATAAACATTACTGTGGACTGAGGAAGGGGAGACAACTGTAGGGATCAATCTCCAATATTTCTTACGGTATGGCCCACCTAAGGCGTGGATCTGCCTCATTCTTTTAATCATGTCTTAAAATGGTCTAGAGGAGCGGATGAATGGCCTAGATATACTTTTAATCACCAAGGTGGGCCCTAGAAAAATCTTGATATTTGAGTACAATTCCTATTGTCCAAGTGGTATGGCCTGCATGAGCTTCTAATGGGCCTGATTTTTTATACCATGCAATGGATGAGGCTGGTAAGTTGGATGAACGGTGTGGATTTAACACATGCGTCATTGTGTGGCCATGATCAGCCCCGCAAAACTTTAGTCTACAAGTGGATAGGGACCTCCCTCTCTAGACGTACAACGTCCAGGGAGGACGTCACCTTCCTCCATATTCCTTTCTTTCATTTTTTTTTAAAATTAGTTTTTCTATTTTTTTCTCATCAAGGTGGGCCAATAGATAGATCCAGTCCATCCATTGTCTGTGTCCCACTTGGTTAAAGGGTCATTCCAAGTTTCAGATGTAACCAAATTTCAGGTGGACCCCAGCAAGTGCTTTTATATGTTTTAGGCATGTCTTCACATGATTTTAGATGGTGTGGGCCACCTGAGTTCCATGTACAAATGATTTTTGGGGAAACCCATTTTCTAAAGGGGACCCATCAAATGCACGGTGTAGATATTCGACGTACATCACGGTGGGGACTGTGGTGGGACCCATTGTCCCTGCCAACGTCCAAAGCAGTAGGACATTGGTTGCTGCAGTGTCCTCTGAAAGTTGACAGCAACAGCATCTAGCCCTCTCGTGCTTATTTTTTTCTAAGGTTTTTCATAGGTGGGGCACACATCAGGACGATCTACTCCATTTGCTGGGTTCCCTAGCTCATGACAGGTCCAATGAGCCCAATATTCAATATGTTTTGACGTACAGAAACATCATCGTGGGCCCTAACAGTTTTGGTAATAAATATCACTTTTAAAAATGGTTTTTGATGGTGTGGCCTACCATAAATTTGGATTGGCTTCATTTTTCGGCTTAAGGCCTAGAATGAGCTGAAAAATTGAATGGACGGTGTGGATTAAATACATACATCATGGGTGGGGCCTGTTGTGGTCCCACAGCTCCTGCCCGTTCCAAAGCAAATGGGGGGCTGCTTGTTACAGCGTCCTCCCTCTCTACGGTTTTTTTTATGTGGTGTGGTGTGAACGTGTGTGCATGGGTGTGTGGCCAACCCAATGGGCCACACTTGGACTATTTGGATGGCATATAAATATTCTGGTGGGGCCCAGTATTGATGGGTCCCACGTGAAGTATATAACAATTTTTTTTTGTATATTTTCTCCTATACATCCACATCATTAATCATATCATTATCATCATTATAATTATCTTCACCATCAATCATATTATCTTCCTCATCCAGACTACCTCTAACATTAGAGCATCATCTTCACCATTAATAATCACAATGAAAACAAAATAAGAATGAGTCGACAGGGTTTACTCACCTTAATGGACTAGATGGATGGTTGAGATGGATGGAAGGGATGGGATTAATGGGATGAATGGTTGAGATGGATGGAAGGGATGGGATTAATGGTCCACCAAGATCACCTCTCTCTCTCTCTCTTTATGCTAGGGAAAATGGTGAAAATGTTAAGGGATGGAGGAGTATTTGTAGATAAATGGATAAAAATGTGGTTAGGTTAGGTTAATGTGATTATGGTTAGCTTAGGCTAGGGTTATGGAAATTTATGCATGATTAGGACTTAATGGTGTATTAAAGGGGCAAGGGATGGCATGGCATATGACATGATGCATAGGATATGGTATGGAGAAGAGTTGACTTTGGGGTACACATGAGAGAGGGGTGGTATGGGAGTGTGACATCACACACATGGGTAGAGATTCTCTCACCCATGTGTGGGATGGTGCATGTGTGCATGACATGTGTTGTGCACATGTGTGGAATGGGATATATGGTGTCATGCACATATGATACACTAACGATTCTTCGCGGTGTATCTTACTAACAGAGCATTATATAGATGCACGGGTGGTACCTCTGCAATCGCGGCAATGGGGTGGTCGATATGAAATAGGTTTTGAAGTCTTGTGGTTCCGGTCAGTCAGGTGTGCACTATGCACGGCTAGTTCAGGTCTCACTAAGGACGTCGATCATCGTGCACATAGGCATAGAAAATGGTCCGGATTGGACAGGGTCTTACATATAAAGGGATGTTTTGTGCTTTCCTTGACACGAATTAGGGTAGAAGGAGTAGAGCAAGGATTTGTGGACCTTCAAGGAGTCCTCCATCCTCTTCAATCCTTCGATTCTAGTTAGTTTTTATGTTTTTGTGTTTGAGAGTTAGTTCAATCATATCTATGGTTAGTTAATCTCTTAGCTAGAGCTAAGAGTTAAAGCTTGTAGTTTTTCTTACTGTTTATTTTACTCCAATTCAAGTTATTTGGTTACATATTGAACAATTCATTAATATTTAGTTTGAATGAAGAAGTAATTCTAGTTTATTTTGATCCATTGTCGACTAAGGGCACATTGGATGCTCAGGAAGACTAATAATATTTTCTTATCTATTTTATAAGGGATTGATCTGTAGATTTCATCGTCTATCGTTGACTCTAGGAACGATAGATGCTTTGAATATACTACAATCAAGTCGTTAATGCTTTATGAGGAAACTAATTCAATGAAAGTTCAAATCTATTTTGAAGCATACGAATGATGGTTTAACTGCTCTATTATCTAGCTAGATAGGATAAGACTTCGATTCCAATTGATTGATCTGATTGAATCAAGTAAATTACCATTAAGGAAGCTATGAGTGGATCCTTAGCACTCTAGTGTTTTATCTCTAATAGTTTCTTTCACAATAACTCTTTAAAACAATTCCAATAATTAGTTCAGATTCAAGTTCTAATTCTAACGTATTCTAGAAATCACACAATAGCAAGTTCATGTGGGTATGACCTTGTTCTCACCGAGTTATTACTACATCGCAACCCTACACTTGGGGTTATCAAAACAGGGCTCATGCTTTGGGCTTAATGCTTCTTATATGCCTTAGCATCACCTGCAACGTAAACAAACCCACATAAGCCTCCTATGAAGCTCAATAGAGTTCTTGTGTATGCACAATGCATATGGCAATAATACAGATATCAGAGTATGTGGAAGTTGATAAAGGGTTAAGCTACTAAGCTCATGAATGTTGTTAGCCATACCAAGGCTATGCAATGCAACACGTACGTGGCCGAGTGTTATATGTTAGGGATGTAATACAAATATGTCAATCCTCAACTACTCCACCTATCAGAATAGTTCGTTACTAGAACATCACCGGGATCTAGTACACACCAACATTAGCCACCGTCCATCGCCCGCATGACCAAGTGAGTGGAAGAGACCTCACTATCCATCTCATTAGTGGTATGCCAACGCCCACCCAACTAGTTAATAACTGACCTATTTCATGAGCTGGTTGTTGAGGGTCAAATATTGCATATTATCCCTCATTTATTACCTAGTTTTATGAACATGATAATGCTTAATGTTCTATTTTAATCATGTTTGTGTTGCAAGGTTAATTTAAGAGCTTGGATTGAAAAGGATGCTAAAAGCATGGATTTAATACTCAAGCATCACCAAAGTCAAGGATGGATCTTATGAGACTAAGAATGAAAAATTCATATGCCAAAGATCTAAGAAAACCAAGTGAGGAATGAAGAGCATTGAAGACTTGAAGTGAAGAAAAGGAACCCTAAAAATCTGCCTCCTTCGACTAGTCCCTCGACTAGTCGAAGATTCCTCAACTGGAACTTCAGTGATAAAATCTTCTAAAATCCTGTCATCCTTGACCAGTTGAAGGAAACCCTAGACTAGTCGAAGGTTTTCCACGACCAGTCTAAGGTTACGTAGACAGCACATGGACTGTGTAAATTTGAGGCAGTTTCCGTATTTTCCAACTCGGTGTGAAAGTTGGAGTTGAAAAACTATAAACAGGAGTCCCTAGGATGTTCCTAGGAATCTTCTAGAGTTTAAGGAGTGGAGCAAAAGGGTGGAGTCAGCGTCCGAGAGTTTTTCTACTTCTTCCGTAGTTGATCTTTATGTTTTGTTTAAGAGTCTTTAGTTCAATCATGTCTATGGTTGGCTAAACCTTTTAGCTAGGGCTAAGAGGTGAAACTTGTTTTTATTCATCCTAAGAAGAGTCTTTATTCAATCATGTCTATGTTCTATGCATCCTAAGAAGAGTAGTATCGTGATTGGGATGTTTGCTTTGTTTTTATTCATGTTAGTTATACTCTCTTGGATTATAGTTTGATTATGAAGAAATATTTTTAGTTTTTATTGGTTTGTTGTGACAAATTACAATAGATCTGCGATAGCTTGAGATATCTTCTTTTCCTGAATTGAGATTGTAAAATTAGGAATTCTTATTGTTCACCATCATCCCTTGGCCATGGTAGGATGATGGAATCCTTTCTAACCTTCACAATTCTCTTATGACTGATTGTGGGATTGGTAAATCATGTTGTTTGCCTTGTCTCTTAGGCATGGTTAGGTGATGGAATCACTTCCAAATCCTCACAACTCTCATCCATTGATGATTAGATCCATGATAAGTTCAGAGATCTGACACATCCCTTCTTACCAATTGGATAGGATAGAACTCTGATTCCAGTTGTGTCCTTGAATCAAGCAAGGTAGTCTCCCAATTGTTATAAGTGGTCCTTGGAAACCCTAGTTACCACCTTTAAATTTGTTAGTTTTTATCACTTTAATCACAATTACTCTCCCAAATATTCTAGATTTAGGTTTACATCTTCTTCTACCTCTAGTTCTAGTTACTTTCAGAAGATACACGAGTTCAGTCCTTGTAGATTCGACCTCGGTCTCACTGAGATTATTACTGCATCGCGACCCTATACTTGGAGGTGTGAACACTGGTCATACTCAACTTAGCTTATAGCCTCCTACCCTCAGGTGAATAAGGTCGCGCCCTTTTCCAACAGACCTCGACATAATTGGAGACGCGGCTTACTGGTATTTGGCACTCAGATTCTCAAGTTATCCATTCGGTCTCGACGTTGAAGCATCTTACAGGAACCACAGGGTTTAGGGAGTTTCACCCAAGGAGATCGACAACGTTCAACTGCTAGAATAGATATTTTTGGTATCCAATCTGGTCATCCACAGTATGCATGTGAAGGACATAAACCTGATGTCATTAGGGTGTAAAGTGATTGTGATATACATGATGCGAAATGCATAAGTTATACTATCCAAGACAAGCACCAAACCTGTGCATACTGCGCGATCATGTGGGGCCACCCTATTTCACATAATTCCCTAAGTGTCTAAAGTTGAAGGGCATATGCTATGAACAATCATCATCCATAATAGGCATACAAATGATGTATATGGGCATATAATTGGGCATGTTATCATTACACTGAGCATATTATCAATGTGTCCTATCAGGCCAAGTACACTAGCATGTTATCAGACATCTCATGAGATAATCAACCTTAATGAGGACATTGTATACAAAGAGTATGACCCGAATGGCAGGCCCCACTAGAAATGTAGAGGTTTATGTAGTGTGGCCCACGTTAGACAAACATCATCTATTCATGTAGCCTATAGGTAAAAGGTCTTGTAACTGGATGTAAGGCATGGATAAAATACATATGCCAAGGCGGGGCGCACTAGGAATGACCTGGGTGGACACCCACATGTGCAACATGTGCCACTAGGCTACCAATCTATTGGACACATGGTTCACTGATGATATCCCAAAATAATAAGATTATCGATAACATTACTATAATTACTTTAATAGGACAATCTGCACCGTACGAACATTACCAATGTAAATCAATGGTTAAAGATCGTTGGTTAGTCACTAGGATGTGATCCTGTGCTTATAGCACATATGAGTCTTGGAATTTCATCATTTCAGGCAAAGTATACGTCTCAACAGATTTACTACAACCATAGTGGTAACATTACATATGTACACTAATTAAAAATATTAAACTTGATTTAATAATTAAATTCAAACCCCTACAAATATATTATGTATATTAACGTAGATCTAGGGGATTCCGAATCTAAGGTGCCAAATATAGCCAAGGGATTCTGGGGGATTCCCAAATCCAAGGCATCCCAAGTATAGGGGATTTCCAAATCCCAAGGATTTCATATTCAGAGGGATTCCAAAATAATCAGATTTTCACCCCCACAGTTCTTTGTGGAGAGGATCACCTAAGATTTGGATTAAGTTGAACTTTGGGGCGATGGCCTAACATGATCTGTAG
The DNA here is from genome assembly GCA_021015155.1 of Magnolia officinalis. Classification (NCBI taxonomy): domain Eukaryota; kingdom Viridiplantae; phylum Streptophyta; class Magnoliopsida; order Magnoliales; family Magnoliaceae; genus Magnolia; species Magnolia officinalis. The sequence goes on along the minus strand of JAJHSJ010001467.1, from coordinate 11,497 downwards.
AAGAGGATGAACGGCATGAATGACACAAAAACATCAAGGTAGGTCTCACGAGTAGGACCCCAACTATTGCAAAAGGAGGCAACCCTCTGTTGGAGCATAAAATTTGGTTAAGGAAGGAAACTTCAAGAAGAAGGATGGGGAAGGAAGTGGAGTGAAGAGGTAAAAGGGGGGATGAGTTGCGTGGGTCACGAGTTGCGTGGGACCTGAGTTACGCAGCATCTGAGTTGTGCGGGTCCGCTCAACTTGTCTTGGTTACGCTAAGTTGTGCAACTCTCTTCGGAAAATGATGAGTTGGAGATGCGAAGAGGGTCCATGGCACGAGGTTGAAGGTCTCGCACGTGCGAAAGCCTATAAATACCCCCTACCCCCTCATTTGGGGGATGGGATATTTAGAAGACTAGTGCCTCTGATAGGTATTAGAGAGAGGGAGAGGGAGAGGGAGTACAAGGTGCAGAAGGTCGGGCTGTGCCACTCCTTATGAGTTACGCGGGCCCGCGCAACTCCTCTGCTCGCACCACTCAATACGAGTTGCGCAGGTACTCTTTCGAGGCAACACCATGTTATATTTTCTCAGGTCCTCAAGCCATTTCAGATGTTCCAAAGGGATCAAGGAACTCTTTTATCATGTTAATGAGAGACAAAGTGCACGGAAAGCCCGCACAAGTCATCTCCCTTGGAGATATTACTAACATGTGCCGTGCTGCCGGAATTCATATTTTGAGCCTATTTAATACTTGTACTTCTGCATTTTCTAAAAAAAATCTATCCTAGAATCAGAGGATCAAAAGGATGTAAAGAACTTAGAATGAATAAATTCGATGATTATTCTCCTAATTCTTTCTTTTTTGTCATTATTAAGTGAGATAATTCCCCGAATCAAATGCTTTTTGTTTCTAGTTGAAACAATATGGCGACTCTGTCGGGGATTTCTATCTTACTCAATATTGACTTAAGAATGACTTAGGGAGTTTCATCATTGTTTGGTGTCCTATAAAATGCCAAAATGGCAACTCTCAGCGGGAACATCCTTACTTTCATCTCCGAGATAGAATATGTTTGTAAACAAATACTAATCAATGTCGCATATGTTCTCTGACAGAGAAAATCACAAAAGGCGTACGTATTCAAGCTCTAGACTTCAAGAGAAATGGAAATTTTGGCAAGAGAAACAATCTTCTACTTCATACCGATGGGATTTGTAGTTGAGTATACCCCCGACCAACCCTCGGCTCAGCGAGAACGGTCTGCATCAAATGGGAAAGACAAATTCTAGGCCACTGTTGGAGTCATAACGGTCTCCCTGATAGCACAAGAAAATGAGAACAATTGGATGTGGGACATGCCAGAGATCAAAAAATGTAGCCAGGATAAGTCCGTCAATGCCAAAAGTTAGAGGGCCTGTGACACAAAATGCAACGAAGAAAAATCCCAAACTTGCTCCCCCAGTAGTATATCTAGAAGATCTTCATCTTCATCCTCACAACAAGAACTTCTAACCCTACCTACTGCAAGCGTTCGATGGACTAAAAAGCAAAAAGGTAAGTCACTTATGGAGGGTTTACCAATTTATGTGTCACCTCAAAGTCTATCGCCTCGCATCGTATCACAATCAGTCGAATCTTACGAGAGCACGGAAGGATCAAACAAAACCCCCTTTCCAATAAGCCCCATTACGCCAACCTATTCTTGTTCTACCCCAATGAGCACCTCGTCGGGGAATGAAGAGGCTACAATATGTATGACCGAAACAAGTAAAGACCCCACACCTACCACTGAAGATAGATTAGTTGAAATGGCCCAAGCGCAGAAGACGTTAATGGATGAGTGCAAGAATTTTTGGGAAGCTCTTGCCACTCTAGCGCACAATGTAGCCCAAATAATATCACCCCCAATGATGGCTACTATGAATGAAAGGGAACGACAACCTGAAGGTTCTCAATCGCCTAGAGTAGGATCGCACAGATCCGTCCTTGTGACACGAATTATAATCAAGAGGAAGTGCGACAGGTGGTAGCGGAAGCTGTCAGAATGGAAAGGGAACATGACAATACAGGAAGGTTTCAATACCGAACGCCACATCCGAGAGAGGTAGAAGAAGTACCTTTCCCCGCCAAATTCAAACACCTTGAGTTTCAGAAATTTAGTGGAGACGGATCCCCAGACGAACATCTGATGCATTTCATCACAACCATGGGAAATTTCTCCGTTATTCCCCAATACTACCTACGACTATTTGGGTCCTCTTTGACAGGCAAAGCATTCCGATGGTATTCCAGCCTAGCCCCAGAATCCATACAGACTTGGGAACATATGCAGGATGCATTTATGTCAAATTTCTTTTCGTCAGACCATGATGTTATCATTGAAAAATTAGCATCTGTAAGACAAAGAGAAAACTAGTCCATGGAGAAATTCATTAGCAGATGGAAGACCTTAGGAGCATCATGCCGGCAATTACCTGAAGAGAGAGAACAGGTGAAAATGTGTCTAAGCTCTATAGAATCAAAGACTACATTCGGACTCACTAGCGCCAATATAAGGACTTTTCGAGACTTGGCGACCAAGGCGCATGCACTTGAGCTGATGACTAAAAAGATGTCAGCCTTCCAAGTCAGAACAGAAAAAAGAGGGCCAAACAGGGCAGTAGTGAATGTTGTTGACCAAGAGAAAAAGAAAAACACCTTCCATGACAAGAGAGAAACGATGGCAAGAGAAGATTCAGACTGGCGTAGGGATTATAAGAATGATAAGCGATCGCGACTGTACGACCTTCATAGAGAGTATGCATTCGACAGAGAGGATGTGTTGCCAATGATGGAACAGTTACTGGCTGCTGGAACCATCAGGCTGCCTTTACAAAGATACCCAGAAGAGACTGAAATGACTAAAGAAAGGAATTACTGTCATTATCATCGTTGTTTGAGGCATCAAACAGAAGATTGCTTCACATTGAAAAATATATTGCAAAGAATGATAAGGCGAGGAGACATAGTCCTGAAAAAGAACGATGAGCAACGTCGAAAGGCAACAATAAATATGATGTCCGCCCGAGGAATAAATCTGGAAGATCTATCTGCTCTTGACCGCCAAAATAATGAACCGATGGAGTACTCCATCGATCAAAGGCAAATTCTGGGGGCATCTGTATTCGAAGACGACGACATGCTTCATGTAATGAACCGATACCCAGTGATAAAAAAAAAAAAAAAAAACAGGGGCATTGCATCCTAAATACCCCGATAAAAGAAGCAAACAAGACAGAAAATATGAAACTGCAATATAAAGTATTCTTCATTAGAGACATAAATGGGCGTCAATGCATCCATATTCAGTTTGTCGACAATAAGCCAATTCATGGAGCAGTGGTGATTTTGGCTTTGAAAGGTATCGACACAATACCTTTAAAACAAAAGGGGGGCAAGGCAGGTAATAAAAACTATAAAATGTATTCCTCTTTCTATATGAATAAAATGTAGGTTTTCAGGTATACCAATGATTATCACTAATGATTATCGCCATTGCCAATCACCAAATGATTATTATTGAAGCGCCAGTGACTATCGCCAAATTGCTGAAAGTTATCATTACTACTATCATGATACCGATGCGAGGCCATTTTATTGTTTAAATTTATCGAACTTAATAACATCGCCAAGCTAATATACCATTTCAACCATAAGACTTAATTGACTATCATCAGCAAGTGCAATATATTAATCTCAATTCATTATCCCAGCAAGGCCAGTTCATCGTTTGCTGTAACAGAAGAAGCTTATAAAGCCAAATACAAGCATCGCAACGGTAATAACAATCTATCACATATGGCAGCGAGAAAGACGCCGCTATGGAGCTAAACATGCCTAAGGCTTATCATTATAGGCGATGGCGATATGGCAAAATTATATGGGTAGCAGTGTTACCCATGGCCTTAAAAACCCCAGAAAAAGCATCACGCGCATCCATGCGGGCAATGACCTATGCTGTCTGTACAGCTTCAGGCAGCGTCATGTGGGCGGCAGAGAGTGCTCCCTCGTGAATGACTCTGACCTTGTAGATAAAGGAAAAGTAAGCCTCTGAAGCAAGACGACTCCCCAAATCCTTGGTTTGAATTCAGTAGTTACGCATAAGGGCAGGTCTCTAAAGCAAAATGACTCCTCATTGATGGACTGGCGGCCTTGGATTTGGTACCCCATGGTAGCCTTGTGCGCCCCGTGAACTCTAGAGAGTTACTGTGGCTAACCCTATGCGTAAATCTTATCGAGTTCACTGCCCCGGTAGCTTCACTGGGCCCCTCTGATGGACCGCGGTTTATGAACTCCCCGGCCGCGATAAGCACCATGAACTCTAGAGAGTTACAGTGGCCATTCATGTAAGACTAACTCCAAGTAATTATGAGTCTAAATTATGATTGCTCCAACTACTTACGAGCCTAAACTGTGTGTGCAACTAACTGAAACTAGAATATAGCACCGCCCATATGAGATAACACCATATAGGCAACGTTGTATTGATGACAAAAGAAGATAGCATACTAATAACAAAGACGCTACTGCCAAAAGCATGATTAGAAGAACTGATTGTTCATGACATTCATCCATGACATTCATTCATGATATTCATTCATAACACTCATGAGTTATCAAAATTTGTTCATGACGTCAAAAAAAGAAGAAGAGAAACAAGCACGAAAATAAGTCATAGCAAATATCAAAAAGGAATTCTATATGTCCTCTGACATTCCTAATGCAAGCATGTATCACCGTAGATCATCCTTTAACTGAACTTCAGCAGCCGCATTTTCAACTTCAGCGTCAACGATGAACTTGATCTAATTAGGAGAGTCAATCAGTTCTTGTTCCAAAAAAATATTGCCTCCTCTCCCTTTGAAATCTCCAATTACTCAAGACTAGCTATCTGCCTGTTACCTTCAATATCGGTTTCAAGTTTGCTAGTTCCCGAATCCACTTCACGTTGCTTGGCTTCCAAGTCTAAAATTTGTTGCCTGAGGATCACAATCTTTTTAGTAATAGCGGTTGAAGAACGCTTAGAAGCCTTTACCTGCTCTTCCAGAGAGTGAAATTCTTTGTTGTAACCAGAGATCGTCGTCATCGCCCTCGAGACTTTCTCTTTAAGCTGTGACAATTCCTCCTAGCGAGTAAAGATTTTAGGAGCACCGGTCATATTATGAGCATCCCCCAATTTGTGGAAAGTCTAACAAAAATGGGAAAGAGACTTGCGCAAAGGAGATAAATTGATTTTAGCAATCCATACTGCATTCTCCAAAGATGACAACACTATTTCCAGATCTAACCATTGGTCAGGGTCTTTGAAGATGTATATGGCTGCCGACAATGAACTCCTCAATAAAGATAGTGCGGGAGGGGAGATTTTCTCTAGATATTTGATATAGTGGCGATGGAATTGGAGCTTGTAGAGCCACTGGAGACTACGAACTAAAAAATATGAATAAAAGTACAAGTTAGGAAGTGAATTGCAGGTTATCGTTATAAAGCAAGAAAGTAAGAGAAAAGTGTACCTGCAACTGTTGAAGGCATCGGAGCAGAGATCGTTGTTTTTGTGGATTGCCTCTCTTCCAGAAGCGCAAATGGTCTAGGAAAGTTTGAAGACATGTTGGCAAAAGATGGCGCTTTGTTTTCAGTACTTGATGCCACAATAGTCGAAGTGGCAATGTTGGTTGGCTCTATTAGGAAAATTATTCCACGGACCGCTTTGTTGGTTTTGATTGGAAGCCCGAGAGGCTCCCTAACCTTTTTTTTTTTAACACTTGCCGGAAGTAGGAAAAGGTAGAGTAACCCGAGTTACGCTCATAGGAACCGGAAGAGTCTCTCGAGGCATTGTGACATTGGCTGGAGAGTTTGAAAGTATCGCACGTGGGAGAGGAGAGTAATTGCTTCAAAATGACAAAGTTAAGTCATCCCCGACTGTATCTTCATATTCTCCGTAATCGAGGGGTTCTTCTTCCTCGTTAACACCCGTAGTGGTGACAGGGAGGATGCTTTCTTATGGAATCTCTTCATCAACCTCGGTAGTTGCGTCGACTTGTTCATCTTTGCCCACATCAACCTCTCCTTCTTCTGCTGCTTCCTTTTCTTTTTCCTCTCCTCCATCAACATCCAGCTCACCCTCTTCTTCTGAGTCACTAGAGGATGACCCACGGTCAGTAAAAGAAGAATTGCTAGAGGAGGAGCCTTTGTCTTCTTCCTCTATAGATGACGAAGATAATGATGAGTCTAGAGATGGTTCTTCAATGATGACTAGTTTCCCCATCCGTATTGATTGCTTCTTTTCAAAAGGGGCGGGATCTTCTGCTGCTGCAGTTATCGAGGATGTAGAAGACATTGCTCGTGTTGGTGATCTAGTCACAGGTGACAAGGAATCTCGACGAGCAGAAGGTGGCGGAGGAATAGATGGAGACACCGCTTGAGGTTCAGGAGGTCCGGTGCTTTCTATAATAGGAACAGGTTCTGTAGAAGCAGAAGCATGAGGCACTTCGACGACACTTGTGAAGGCATCTTCCCAGCCAGTGTGCTTCCTTTGAGTCTTGAAATGTGTCAAGGGAAACCCATGAGCAATCCAGCCCTCGAGAGTGTTGGCAGGTTTGATCTCATGGATTGGCTCTTCTACGGAGATTCTTATACACACTTCACCGGGGGCAGGAGCACGATCGCATTCAACAGTATGGCCTATTCCTTCTATAAGATTGTGTTTCCTAATCCAAGGAGCAGGGATCTATATAGGCGAATTTACCGGTAAGCATCGACGAATGAGAAATGATTGATGAGCCCACCATCGCATCCATGGATAAGTTGTGCGGACGAAGCATCCAAAACCCAGAATGATGAATTTTGAGTTAATCCGGGCTACAAGCAGTTATCTCCAAACTAGCCCCCAATTGTAAGGCCCTATTCCATAACTCCGCATGTTACAAGTCACCACTTCGAAGTGTTCGGGGATGGTTTGATCGTATCCGAAGTGTCGCGCAAACCTACTTGGATAGTAGGGCTCCCTCCAAAATTTGCTACCTTCTCATAAAGGTAGATCATTAGATCGTATCGAGATGAAAAAGGCTCGCTAAGCCGAAGGAAGGTTTTCGTTGTCAATAGCTTCATGATCTACAATGTATTAGGAAAATGAGAATTGATAGAAGTTGATAGCATTCATCGACTCAATGGTATCGGTCACCCACTCGTACATCCGCTTCGACATTATTCTTCGCTGATAATGGCATAACGGAAGTCGTGAGGGATGCGCGTAAGCTTTTTCAGGGTCGTCGTACGTCCATGGGAAAATATGCCCAGCCACCCGAAAAAGTAATGTCATGGAGTAAACACCGAGCTGGCCCCGACAGATGGATTCTGGCAATGCGTAGCAACGTCACCAATGGCCCAGTATAGAGAATAGAGTACGGGGGTGCCAGTGAATATTTTCACCCTTCTGTCAATCCTCCTGCGACAACGAATACAAACGGTCTAATAGCGTCGGCCCATTTAGAACTTTGTAACACGACTATACTGAGCCAGTACACCAGAAAGGCAGCTAACTCACCCTTAGGCGTTAATTCTGAAGGGTTTTTCACCCTGCAGCGGGCATTTTCCAATTCGTCAGAATGACTATTCCTAAACCCGCAAGAGGAAGAAGGGGATGAATGAGAATGATATTAGTAAAGTGAACAAAATCATAATGTGAGAAAAAGGGATATACCGCAGCTCTTGGGAAAAGTGAGCTAGCCAGAGGAAGTGGGGAATCTTTCTGATGTCAGGGAACTTGGACATTTCCCTGAAGAGTTCAACGGAAGCATCCGGCACTAGTGCCTGTCGCTTGAAGGATGAGAAGTGTGAAAATTCCTCGTTGGTGGGGACGTACTCATCGTAGAAGCAACCCATTATGGGGAGTCCTGCCATTCTATGTATGTCCCATAGGGGGATGCTGACTTCACCGAAGGGCAAATGAAAAGAATTGGTGGTGGAACACCAATAACTGAGAAACCCTTTATAGACCATATGATCTTTGTAGAAATACTCTAAGGTAGCTTCGATCGCACCGTAAAGACCGATCTCCATCAATGTCGCAGAGTGTTTATCAAGGATGGCTTTGGCCTAGTCAATATAGTACATGCGCGATGTTAAGAAGCCGCGTGTACAGAATTCATCATTGCCCCATAGTGATCTTCTTTCTCTGAAATGTTGGTACACCATCTCATAGAAATTGTAGAGAACAACTCATGTGGGTTGCAACAAGGGATGGGGAATCGCATAGGATGGACTTCACCGACCTGCTGTCTCAATCCCTTTTCTAATAGAATGCCTCCAGCATCCTAGGTTCTCTCATCGACCAATTGGGAGTGTACATCATATGGCTCTGAGTCGTGCGGTCTCAGTCAGTTCACTTAAAGAATAGACAGATGTCATCGAATATTTAGAGGGATCGTTATTAATTTGTTAAGGAAAGGGCTGTTGAATTTTATATAGCTGTCCTAGCTCTTCAGTGTCCCAAGTGTTCGGGAGTTTCTTCTTCTTATGTTCTTTGATATTCTCTTGAAGTTCCTGGCTCTTTAATCTCTTCCGCTTCTTTTGAGAAAACACTGGTGGCGGTGTATCTTCTCTCACAGGGGATCGAATGATGTCAGTGCGCAAATTAGTTGTTAACTTAGCCAGGACTCCCAGTCAACTTCGTGACCTTACTTCAGAGGTCTTGTTATTTCTCTAGTAATGATCGCCTGGCATATCGGCTAGGACAATGTTTTGATTTTATCAGAGAAGCCAAGGATCAGTAGGATGGGCTCCTTTATATATGCAGGAAGTTTCTTAGTCACTTTGACTCATTTTTTAGAATGATTTTCATATGCTGGAGGGGAGAAGTGGTTATCGGATTTGTAGATGAAGGTCGGGAGCTGGGGAGCTGGAGGAATTGGAGAAGAGCTGAGAGACTTGCATGGGAGGGTTGATTCGTAGGTGCTTCTATAAGGCGAAAGGTTCTCTTAGTACGGGCCATGATTGAGGATTTAAGAGAAAATTGGTTAAGTCCGGTAAGTTAGAAATTTTGGTAGAGTTTTGGGACAAGGGTTTTTCACACTAAGTGTTGGGGACTTGTGCGGACAAGTTGCGAGCGCAAGTTACGCAGGTGAGTTACGCGAGAGAGTTGCGCGGGAAAGGAGATCAGCAGGGAGAGAACATTTTTAAAGTGATGAAATAACTGGGAGTTCTGATATTTATAGACTAATGGGGCCTGTTGTGAGTTGTGTGGGTGCGAGTTGCACGGGCCCGCGCAACTCCAATGACAAAGAAGGAAGTTGATCCTTCAAATTGACCTAAAGTGGTCAAATCTCAGATTAAGGAGGCATCTGTTGGAGCATAAAATTTGGTTAAGGAATGAAGCTTCAAGAAGAAGGATGGGGAAGGAAGTGGAGTAAAGAGGTAAAAGGGGGGATGAGTTGCGCGGGACACAAGTTACGTGGGACCTGAGTTGCACAGGATCTGAGTTGTGCGGGTCCACGCAACTTGTCTTAGTTGTGCTGAGTCGCGCAACTCTCTTTAGAAAATGATGAATTGGAGATGCGAAGTAAGGTCCACGGCACAAGGTACAAGGGCTCGCACGCAGAAGCCTATAAATACCCCCTACCCCCCTCATTTGGGGATGGGATATTCGGAAGACTAGTGCGCATCTGACAGGTATTGGAGAGCGGGAGAGAGGAGAGGGAGTGCAAGGTACAGAAGGTCGAGCCGTGCCACTCCTTATGAGTTGCGCGGGCCCGTGCAACTCCTCTGCCCATGCCACTCAATACGAGTTGTGCGGGTACTCTTTCGAGGCAGCACCATGTTGTATTTTCTTTGGTCCTCAAGTCATTCAGATGTTCCAAAGGAGCCAGGCACTCTTTTATCATGTTAATGAGAGACAAAGTGCATGGAAAGCCTGCACAAGTCATCTCCCTTAGAGATATTACTGACATGAGCTGGAATGCTGCCAGAATTCATATTTTGAGCCTATTTTATACTTGTACTTACTGCATTTTCTAAAAAAAAATCTATCCTGGAATCGGAGTATCTAAAGGATGTAAAGAACTTAGAATGAATAAATTTGATGATTATTCTCCTAATTCTTTCTTTTTTGTCATTATTAGTGAGATAATTCCCCGAATCAAATGCCTTTCATCTCTAGTCGAAACACCCTCCTTGCCCAACTATTCCCCATAGTGTGGTCCGTCTGAGATTCGGATTAACCTGATTTTTTTGGGGCCTGACCTAAAATGATTTGGCAAAATAGATGGACGACATAGATGAAATATAACACCACAGTGTGGGTCCCATGAGTGGTCCCCCACTCCACGCCCAGGTGGGTATCCGCCCTCACCCTGGGCACCAGCAGCAACGTCAGCGCTAATTGCGGTTTGCTTTTATTTTTTTATTTTTAATCATTTTTTGTTTCACTAACAAGGTGGATCCATTTGGATGATCTGATTCATCCACCGGATTGGCCATCCTGAGAGGAGTCCAATAGGCCCTGACATGGGCTAGCTTGGATGATCAGGGACCCACGGGGGGCCTTAGGAGGTTTTAATAGTAGGATTTTAATCCTTGTGTGTGGCCCACTCGAAATTCAGATCTGCTTCATTTTTCGACCCATAGTCTAAAATGATTTGCAGAAATAGATAGATGGGGTGGATTCAACAAATACATCAAGGTGAGTTCCATGAGTGGGAACCCACACCCCACTTTTGTATGCTTTGACATGAGGGGAGTTCAAGCCCACCATTACTTGTGGTGTGGTCCTCCTAAGGTTAGGATCATTTTCATCTTTGGGTTCAAGGGTTAAAATGAGATGGGAAAATACATGGACAGTGTGGATCTAAGAAACACATCAAGGTGGGTCCCACGAGTGGAAACCCACTCCCACTTGCATGTACCTGACGTCTTTGGATGGCTTGGATGAAACCTATGCATCATGGTGGGACCCGCGAGTAGAGGCCCTGAAATGGCCAAGCTATATGTCCTAGAGGGGGGGTGAATAGGACAACGCCAAATTTAAAATAATTACATGGAATTTAATAATGAGATAGCCAAATAAAGTAAATCAATTCACAATGCTAAAATGAAAAGCAACCTCAATAAACAAGTACGGAGAGGTTGATACAAAAGTTGTTCTAAGGACAACCTTACACCAAAAACCAAGGGTTTATGGTAGGACAACCTCATTTCTAGAAAGGTCTTTATATCAAAAACTCAAACTAAAGAGGAATAAATAAATAGCAAGGAATTGAATAAATTGCAGGAATTTAAATCTAAATTATTACAACATTTCCACAATGCTTGAAATGTAAAAATTACAACATTCACATCCACACATACATTCCACAGCTTTGAATGATAAAGTATATGAAAATTAAACTAACATTCAAACCACAAGACACAAAGAATTATAGTGGTTCGCCTGTGTGTACACCAACTGTTAAACAACAGCCACACAGATTGCTACTCCACTC